>KE155125.1:80529-105699 GCA_000411075.1 Sisymbrium irio
AGTATAGAAATTGTTATTATCCAAAAGGTCTTTTGAACCAGTGTCATCTCTCTAACCAGCTTCTGAAGATCTTGAACCGACGCAGAACTCTGACTCTCTATGAGGGACTCCACCACTGGCCTTAAACTTGATTTGCTTCCATAAGGGCCTTCTACGGAATTATCAGCTGTTTGAACAGTGAAACCCAATGCATCGCAGAACGCTGTGCCAGTAGACTCCCATTTCGAAGCTTTCCCGCAGATAATACTTTCGCTTGCTCCACACGGGACTATAACCTGATACAATAACAAGAATCTAAGTGCTCTATCTCTCAGACTTCTGAATTCTCAAGACTCAAGAGTTTTCTACCTCAGGAATTTACAAGAAACGGTTCATACCTGATTACGGGCATCACCACTAAAGTAAGCATCTGAGCAAGCTTCGAAGACTCTGTCACAGAACGAGGCAAACATGCGAAGAGTTCCTGACTGAATCCCAACATTTGGGTGACAGATTGAGCATTCCAAAAGCTCAAACAAATCCAAGCAATCTTTGACGGCTTCCCCATAAGTAGCCAAGTTTTCGAGAGCTAATGAAGCCGATGGCATCCGTGAAGAAGGGCAACAAATCTTCTCGCGGAACACTTTAGACAGGTTTAGATCATTAAACTCAAGATCAGCAGACTTGGGAAGCTTTCCTTCTGATTCGGATGATCGTTCCTCTTTAGAAATCTGTACTCCGTTCTCGTTTGTGTCAACTGGTGCACCTGAATGATAACAACACTCAAACAATCAAGAAAGTTTCGATCTTTTCAGGATAGCTAAACGCAACAGAGAGAACAAGTCGTGTCATTGTAACGATTTCGATCTTTATAGATGTTAAACAATACGAAGTTCATAGGTTCGACCACGAAGAACATGTCACAGCTCAGTTTGAAACAGTTTTTTGTGGATCAAAAGGAATCGAACTGATACAAAAATCGGAAAGATCGAAAACGTTTTAGCAGAACAAAGCATAACTCAAAAGGGGCTATGTGCATCAGAACGATTCAAGATGATCTAAAGGAACTAAAAGATCGAAACATTTTGAGTAGAACATCGAAAAGACTCAATTCAAAAGCGGTTTGATGCATCATAACGAATCAAGATGATGCAAAAGGACTGAAAGATAGAAACATTCGGTCACAAACTCGGGACCCATTTGCGAAACTGAACAAGAAAGATCAACTGGAATTGAAAAGCGTTAGTATTCGATACTCACCAGACGAAGAAGAGATTAAGAGATGAAGCAACAGCATTGGAGTAAGAAGCAGAAACATCATCTTCGTTAAGTATCTTCCCATCTTTCTCGAGTGATCTTTACGATGAACTGTAATTATCTCGAAGCCGAAAGACGAAGACGAGAATGCAAGAAGAAAGAAACCTTTCGGTATCGAATCCTCCTCAACTTAACGACTCGTACTGTCGCACTCAGTTTCTGAGGAATTGGTTTCTTTTTCAAATAGATTCTCCCTCTCTTCTCAGGTATTTATAGCAACAAGCCAACAACACTATGGGGAAACAAAAATAGAATACGTTGATATGCCAATCCGGTTTAGTATTCAATGTCGGTTAACAGTCTGGATTTGTACAATTTCCGGTTAATTGAAACTTGCCTCTCCTCTTTTGCTTTTAAATTTCAGTTGAACTGAGAGTTTGGCTCATAACAACCTCGTAAGCTTTCTCATTCATAGTAACAATTTCATGAACTTGTTTGACTATCAGATTGAGACCATAAAAACAAAACAAATCAAGAATCAACTCACGGGAAAACGCAAGCCTTAACGTTCTTCATCATTGTTGTTGTGGTGCGTGTGCCCTTTTTTTTCAATGAAACACGATCTCGACCTCCAGTGAAGATGGCCATCAATTCAGGCACCAGCTTGTCATGTTTCATCACGAACCTGTTTAAAAACACCTTATCGCTACACGCCAAAACAGACGACATTGGAGGGATTCCATCACCTCTTGTGATCACTCCTTTCGACACAAGAGCTCTGATTACGTTACACCTCGGAACCATCCTCTTCTCCAAGCTGTATCCAACAACCGGAGGGACCACAAGCACATCCTTTAACGACCAGTTCATCTTCTCCACAAGAAACTCAATCTTCTTCTTCAACGTCTCTGCAGATAACCCAACGCAAGAAGGAAAACACTTGACCATCGAAACAAACTCATCTCCGCTGAATCCGAGCGCAAGAAATGTTTCTACACAGTTCGTTAACTTCTCCTCTGAAGCACGCATGCATTCCGGACGCTTCTTCATCACTGATATCACCTCCTCTTCCTTTAGACCGCACCTCTTGAGGGTTTCAAACGTCAGAGTGATCTTCTTCTCCGAGAATTTCAGAAAGTAAGGCCACTTGTTGAACATCTCCCAAACTTCCTCCACAGTAAAGCCTAAGTTTTTATAGACATTGACCTTGTCCTCTATCGTTTTCTCGCTCATCTCGTAAACAACGTGTAGAGCCTGGACAAACTTTGAGGTGGTGGGATCAAAACCCATCTCAACGACTTTCTTAACGGATTCTTCAAACTTCTCTTTTCCACACACAGGTTGACTCTTGGAGACGAGCAAGGAGAATAAAAACCGCTGAGGCACTCCCATTTCTCTCAAAAGCGATATGTTACGTATCTTATTCCCCTGCTTACCCACTGGAGAAGAATGACATAAACTCTTATCACCTCCTCCTCCTTCTACTTCTTTGTCGTTGTGTATAATGTCTTTGATGAAATCAAAGTACAAGCCAGTAGCTTTTGCCCCTCTCTTGCCCAAAATTTTGGGAACTTTAGAAACAACCTCGGTGAGCTCGGAGCTTGAAGCTCCTCTGGACTGCAAAGCTTGAAGCTTGGGAAGCAGAGATTTTTCAGCATCTAGTGTAAGCAATCGTGGGTATGTGGCAATAATCCCGGAGATCTGAGAATCAGTGAACCCATAACTCGTGAGTAGACTCAGAACTGAATCCGGATTTTCCTTGCTCGAGACTGATTCCGCAACAGCACTCGCGGAGGAGGAGAAGGGATTGCGAAAAGGAGATGCATTTAGAACAAGCTTCACTCTCAAGCTACATAATTTATCCAACTCGATACACCTTTTCCCACGGAGTATCAGAGAATACATTGACAAGGCCTATGGAGACAAAACTTATCTCTGTTTCACTTCGAAGACGAATGACAGAGTAAACTCACTAGTCTTCAATCGGAGACAACCTCCTCCTCTGTTGAAAACATTTGACTTGAGTGTGTTTTGTTTAGACTTGATCCATCTGCTTCGACCGAGATAACCTCTTCTGTTTCTGGTCGTTTAATGTTTAGGGTTTTGAATAACAATTACGGCTTTGACCAAAAAATGAATAAACAAGAACATTACATTAGGGGTACTTTCGTAATCTAATACATTGCAAACGTTTAAGCGAGCAAACAGATCGTCGATCCCCTCCCACAAGTCAGACTCCTCATCATCCTTCGCCGCCGTCGGTGAGTTCCTGATCGTTTTTTTTTTGTAATTCAATTTCTAAATCTCTGATTTTTCATTGCTTTTCTGTCGTGGGTTTTTGGCTGAGCCTGCAAAGCTGCTTGATTTTCTGCGTTTATGCTTTTTGTGCTTGTCTAGATTCATATGCTTTTTGGATCGTATGATTTTTTTTGTTATTGAATTGACGATTCATTCACTTTAGGAATCTCTGAAATTGAAGTCTTTTGGAATTACTCGTCTGGTGTGGATTTTTGTTATTGAATTGACGATTCATTCACTTTAGGAATCTCTGAAATTGAAGTCTTTTGGAATTACTCGTCTGGTGTGGATTGTATGTATGTCTTTTGTTAATTTTGTTTACCAAGTAAAGTGTAGGATTTTTCGTATAATTCTGTTAAGAAAGCTATCTCTTTCTTTGATGATTGTTCTTGACCTCAATGCTTTCTGTTGTATCCGTTAGTGTTTCTGGATCGGTTCGTGTTGATTGAGTTTTAACTTCATTCGAATATGTCTTTACTCTGGAAAGCTTACATTACATATTTCTCTCTAGGACAAAACAAACAAATGGAGACGCAGAAAACTGAAGCTGAAAACCCGCCAAAACCGGCCATGTCTTCATGTAGAAAGATGGCCAAGGATGATGCCAATTTCCTCGAAGACGTCAAGGATCACATTGATGAATTCATCAATGCCTCCATGGATGATCACAAGAATTGTTTCAACAAGACCATCAAGAAGGTTTAAATCACTTGAGCCTAAGCAAATTGGTAGATTGGATCAAATCTGATTTGAGTAATTAATAGTAGCTTTTTTTTTACTGGGGGTTCATTTTTTTCAGATGTTTGGATTATCCAAGGCTGTTGCAGAGAAGCAGCAAGCTGAAGCCAAAGGAGTGGAGAGTTGTCTGCCTCTTCAGACGACAGTCTCGGATTAGAGGGAAATAATAGAATCAACCTAACCGGATCTTGGTTCGGTTTACTTTTTTATTGGTTTGTTTCGATTATCATCAATTGAATACAGTAAATTAGATTGAAGATGAAACGTCAATCAAAACATTTTAGGGCCGGAAAGGCCCGACCCAATAGCCATAACAGCTCAGATGAAAAATAGTCGAGCCATATGAACATATGAATATATTGGTATCTTAAGGCGTGCTTGATTTCCGACATTGTTCTTTGGAGTGGTTTTTTGATTTCGCACATATCAGGTTATACACTTTTCACGCCTTAAATATGGTGCAAGTATCCAATCAACCACTGTCCGGTTACTTACTCTGTTCTGTTTTCGTCCCTAATCATTGATCCTTATTAACAGATTCTTAATCATACGGTCTTTACCAAAATATTTTTCTTAAACAATTGTCTGAAACAAGAGTAGTTGAACCAAACTAAATAAGATCTGTCAAAAAAGAACAGAAGGACAAAGATAAATTGTATTGGGCAACAACGAGCAGAAACCAAAACAACAGAAACCGGAAACAAGAGTATAGATCTAGTCTTCTTCCTCTCCTTCGTTCTCAGCGATGTTGAAGTACCTCAACTCGTAGAGGTTACGGTCCTTGTTCGCTGCAATCACTCTAAGCCAATCCCTCACGTTGTGCTTCTTCAAGTACTTCTTTGTCAAGTACTTCAGATACCTGAAACGCACATAGTAAACAGGGAGTTAAAAACTTAAGATTGGCTTAAACTCAGAAATCAATTCAGACACTTGTTGTTAGAGACATCTAATTTCCATCAGACAAGTTGTTTAGATCTTACATTCAAGAGAGAGGTCCAAATGGAACAAGTTAGGGAGTGTACCTCTTGGAGAATTGGCCATCGGAAGTGACAGTGATCTTGTTCTTGTCACGGGTGATAGTGACAGAATCACCAAGGGCACCGGCTTTCCCACCGACTTTGATCCTCTCCTGAAGGAACTTCTCGAGGGAAGCAATCTCCATAATCTTGTCATCGACAGGCTTGGAGCAATCAATGGTGAAGGAGACTCCCTTCTTCTTTCCCTTGGCAACGGCTGCACTTCCACGACTCATTTTGTTTACAACCCTTCTCCCTACAAATCCAAAAACAGACCATAAGAATGTTTTCTAAATCACTAAAAAATGAAAAGGGACACAATCACACCAAAGACATACATATATGTGTGCATACAAGCAAAGCATTTATAGAGCTTATTCTATCCCACTATGAAGATAATATGACTAAACTTAAAACCTGGGAAATTCACAGTGAGATCTAAACATTGCAGATAAGGATCGAAATTTCTTAGTTGCAAAATTATAATCCAACCTCGTCAATTACACTCTCGATAGATGAAGCAAGAGAAAAATGAAACTACAACTTCGTTCTTCTATTCTAATCGTAATATCTAGAGAGATAAGTCTCATCAACTCTAATATCAGCAATTGAAGAATACTTCCATTGAAGAGAGAATAGTAACAACTCACCTTGAACAAATCCTAAAAAGTGGAACTGTCTGAAGAGACGAGCGGCGTCTTTTAGCTCTTGAACGAGAGAGGAGACGGAAACAAATGGCTAGGGTTTTTCTCCATTTAAAGTGGCCTTGTAGCCCTAATTTATATTTTCTATAAATAACCTTTACCTCCCCAATGTTTATAAAATCTCAAAATTACCCCAAAAGTTTCATATTTTAACTAAAACTCCCCATTCGTTTGCAACAAGTGAGAGTTTTTCTTTTAATCACCAACAAAACGCAAATGCTGGTATTGTGGTTCCTTTTTGATCATTGATTTATTTTAAGTGGCGTCTCTCTTACAAATCTGTGTCTCGTGTGCCACAATCTGCAACACAGACACTCCAACACAGAACAATACCTCTGAAAGTATGATCCAAAGAATAAAGGATATAATAGATAAAATTGATTTGCCATTCATTGTCAAATACATGAAATTTTTCTCTGGAAAGGTCTACCAAAAAACTCTCGCTAGCTAAACAGAATACGCAGCAACCACCATTGCAGGTTAGAGGAGTTTAGTCTTTGTGTGATAAATTCTCCGGGGGCAGAAACTTTGGATAACGGTGGTTAGCTTCAGTTTTGTGATCATAGTACTCGACCACCGCTGCTCCAGCCAAAGCAGCTAAAGTCAGCGCCTGAGCGTGCAACCTGAAAAAGAACGAAAATGTATCCAAGTTAAGAGAAAAGGTATGATAGTGAATTTGTGATATCCATTTCACAATGGCCATACATCCAACATATTTAGCTTTCGTTCATATGTTTATGGCAATACACACGCACCTAGAGCCTAGAGGCTAGAGCATAGTGTATAATATGATCTGACATTGGACTTGTATGTAGCAGAAGATTGATATTGTTGGAACACGAGGACTAAGGTATGACAAATAAAGATTATACACTAAGCATTCTATGTTGACCCGAATGAACAAAATGGAGAGATACAAAGAGAGCAAGACCCACACACACATCGGTTTCAATGCTTTGCTTAAGACATAGGGATGATTAATGACATACACTGCTAACTAAAATTGCTCATAGTTAACGGAAATGTACCAGAATGCAAATGAGACCCAGAAAAGCCCACAATATAATCATATAAACCATTCAGATCTTTTACCAGCTAGAAGAGAAACTTGGTCAAATCAGATTTTAACCAGAACAAAAGCAAACGATATAAGACAAACTCACCTGGCGTGGATGATTTTGACACTGGTTTTCATGGCGGGCTGAGACCAGTTATAGGCGATAGAACCAGTGATACCACTAAGCCATAGACAACCTAACACAAGAGTCAAAATTAAAACCATATACATATTCACACCAAATTACAAAACACCAGGAATAGATGGATATGCATCTCTTATTTTTGCATGTCAGAGAACTTTAACAATTGGAAACCAACAGTGTTATTAAGCATGACAAAACAAAAAGGGCCATATATCTCGTTGAAGGATGAAGACAAGTATAACAACACATGTATGCAATATTCAGAAGGATATGGCGAAATCCAGATCCATTATAACGATCACCAACAAAGAATGTAGCTTTGTAAAAATTCGAAACGAAAGAGAAAAGAAAGGATAATTACCGACGGTGCGAAGCTTGTGATCGGAGACCCATTTTCTGATTTCTTCCAATTTGGTCTTTGATTCCGCCATTCTTTTTACAAAACAAAAAATCGAAAGTTTTCGCCACTAATATAACAACGGCTTTAGGCTATATAAAAAGGTCAGGTACCAGGTAAATATTTTATAATCTTATTTTATGCACTACTGTCTACGCTCGAAAGATTCATATATACAGTGTGGCTTAGAATACTCCATTTTGTTGTCACATATGGACTATATCGTATTGGTAATTTGACATTAAAAATTGTGATAGGCGCGGAAGAGAACGAAGTCAGTACTTAAAATTTAAAATATCAAGAAAGAAAAAAAATAGTTCCATTACGGTATTTCACTTGGATACCATTGTAGCCTCATAAGAAAAACAAATATCCAACGACCTTATGCTACCCGGATCCATACCAGACCCAAACCGGCTCGCACCGCACGGTCACCGCACTGGGGAAGCAGTCTCTCTCCAAAGTCCAAACCATTACATACCATTCATTTGTGTTTTTAGATTATCAATTCATCACATAACTTGAGCATGCAGTTTTCAGGTTTTCTCAAATATCAAATTCCCAATGTTTTTCTTCTCTCTCTCTTTTTTTTTTATGTTTTGATTTTGTTTTGGTCCAACGTTCATGAGAATTGCCTGACCGGTGAGAATCTCGCCGGCTACTGACTCAACTCTTACGATGATCCTCCGCCACCATGCCTCTGATGGAAGCTTCCAGATCCTTCATTGAAAGAAGATGTCCAAATGGATGGTTCTCTGTCCATCTGGTTAACCGGGTAGGCTTGTTGTGATTGCATATAAGGATCTCTCTCCCATATATTAAACCGGATAAACCCGCTCCCGCCTGCCTGATCCGAAGAAGATGAAGCTGATCCCATCCCGGAAGCTATTCCTCTACCGGGCCTCCGGCCAGACGGGAATACAGGCCCACGAGAGACTATAGGCGAATCGGGTTGGTGTGACTGTGCAGAAGACGACTGTTGGTAATAGGCTTGAAGAGCTTGCATTCTATCTCGGGTCCGAGCGTTGCTTCCCGGAAAAGGCGGCGTCCTCGGCACAGTTGCCACCGAGCTCCCCGCTCTACCACTGGAACTGCAAAAAACCACCAATACATGTTTTTTAACAAACAGAAAAACTAATACATGATACATAATAAAAGTTCTTATTTGTAAAACCTGCAGAATCATTCAATAACCATTCCCCACGATTAACGACTAAAAAATCAAAGGAAATAAGCACTTACACAAGTTTTCTAGAAAATATCTAGATACTTATTTGTCATTCCGAAAAATTGTTTTTTGTCCATGATTCCATGTTGTTACACCAATAAGACTTAAATATTTTAATTTTGAAGTCTAAGACAGAAAATATGTACCTATGACCATGAAATGGACGCATGAAATGCGGCGGTCTAGGTCTGATAACATCTGAGCCGTTGGCTCGGGAAGTCCTAGCAGCAGCTGGTGGAGGGGTGGGCTGAGTTGGACTGCCCACGTGAGGGCCAGAAGCAGAGAAATGCTGTGGCGGTGGCGGTGGAGGCGAGTGATAATCCCAGCCGTGATAGTGCGGATCCACAGGGAAACCGTAAGGAGTTGGGACTTCACCGGAAACCGATGAGCCGGTGTTCCAGTGACTAGTGAAACTTGAACTTTCTGTAACGCCTGCAGCACCGCCAGTGCTTGAGGAAGACGAATGAACCGGGCCAAAGTAGGTTACATATGGACATGGGTGACCCGCTGTTGGCGCTGCTTGTTCTGTAAAGTAACCTTGCTGACCCAAGACATCGTGATCTGTACCATGGTGTCAAACTCAAATAGGTCAATAAACCAAAATGCCAGAAACGTGAGAAAAAGATAAAAGGGGAGAGCAACGAGAAATAAACCAATCTGACAATATCTTACATGAACTCGGCGAAAATTCTCCATCCCTACAAAGTTTAAGAGAGACTCATCAGCACAGAAAATCCCACTTTTGATTGCCAAAAGTAGCACAAAATACGCCAAGGTATTTTGTGATCACTTACTCGAAAGAAGGAAGACGTGCTGAACTTCCAAATGGGCACCAGTGAACTCCAAAAGCCTGCAAAGGTACATAAACACAAGAATTTCGGACGTGGAACTTAACTCAAGCAATTAAACTAAACAATCCTCAAAAGAGTGTGAAGTAAGAGAGGTAGGGAGGGATAGGGTTACCACTTCAGAGTATGCTCCGATATCATAAATATCCTCTTCATGAACCCAATCCTCGACATTGAATTCAGGGTAGGAACGGCAACCGTTTGCGTAAAGCCACTGGCCTTTCTCTACTTTCCGACAGTTAGGGCACTGCATGACGCCCTTTGCATTGAAAGCTGAGCCAATACAATCTAGAGAAGACAAAACAAAAAGTAAAACAGATGTGAAGGCTAGATGGCTTTGAGAAACAGCATATACAAACCAAGCACAAGGAGGCATTGGAGGAATATCTCAAACAGTAGCTAGAAAACTCATAAATGTCAATAGATTGATATGGAACTTTCAAGTAAAACAATATTAACGAACGCAATTTACGGGTGAAAACACGAATGTTGCTAATAACAAAGGTGGAGAGATCAATTAAACAAACTTTGGCATTTGTAATGAAACAGTGATGTAGCTCTAATTAAATGCTGTCTGCATAACCTCACATAAAAACAATTCGACCAGATCATACGATTACATCAAGCACGAACCGGTTAATTTCAAAGCTCAAATTACAACGAAAGGGAGGACAAACCAGAATGTAACAGGACAATACATAATTTAACAGAAACCGAAAGGTAGATCTGGGTGATTCAAATCGAAATCTTGAGCGAATTATATACTTTATCTTAAGACAAATCAGGAACAGATTAGAATCGAACGAGAGAGCATATCCAATGATTTCGAATAGAATACGGAATCAGATAAGAAGGTACCTAGATGGAACTGGTGGCCACATTGAAGGTTAGCCCAAGCTCGATCGCCATCTTTAGCGACCGTCTCGAGACAAATCGAACACGCAACCGAACCAAACCCATCTCCTTCGTCTCCACCACCTTCCTCGCCGAGATCATTATCACCGAAATTGAATTTCTTAACTTTATTGCCTAAACCCATTACCACAATAATCAAAACAAAACAACCAACAAATCTCAAAACCCTTTTTCTCTCTCTCTCTCGAATTCGTCCAATCACCAACAAAATTCAAGATTCCACTCAATTGCTTACGCTTCGATTCGATTGATTAAATAGAGTATTTTTAAATTATCTCTTATGAATCTGTGAACTCTCTCCGATCGTCACAACCAGACACGCACAAGAACAAGAAAAAAAATCGCTCTATAATTTGCTTTTTTTTTTTTTGGTGAAGTTTTTTTTTCTTTTTTCTCGCGTTATGTTTTGTGTGAGAAAAGATTGGGTTACGGGTAGAAGCAATGACCCATGTCCAAATACTCCCAACCTTTTTTTTCCTTTAATTATTGGACGGTTCTGATTTATTCTCACTGACATCACCTTGCTTCCCCTACCTATTTTCCTTTTCTTTTTTTTCCTTTTTTTTCTCTTTTTACATTTTACATTTTACATACATTTGGTAATTTCACTTTTTATTCTTGGCTCTCTTACTTCAACTCTGAATAAAATTTTATTATGTTAGTTTGTTTTTTTTTTTTTTTTCTGCAAATCAAATTTCATCAATCCAGTTTAAATTGTAATTGATAGCATAATGACAATAAGTGTGGAATAATATCTCGTATGTGAATCTCAGTGTTATTCGTTATTTCTAAAAATATCTATTATTAATCAATTTTTTTATACTAGAATTAAAGAGAGACAACTTCAGAATTACTTTTTAAAACAAAATTTAAAGAAATGAATATGAAAGTAAAAACAATTGTATATGAATCTCAGAATTATTGTTTTTTATATGTGTATTGTTAATCAATTTTTTTAGATTAAGACTAAAGAGAGAAAATTTCAAAATTACTTTTTTTAGACAAATCAAAAGTAATGAATACAAAAATAAAAATAATTAGTGAACAATTAATCAACAAATCAAATAAAATCAAATCAATACATTATGCAATTTATATATATTGTGGGTTATTTAGCAATGCTCGAAAGATCTTCAAATATTATTTTACTGCTAATTATTAAATCTGTTATTTTTAATAATTTATCTTGCCACTATTTAAGTATAGTAATCAATAGTCTTATAAAACTATTATTTTTAGTGTCATTTTTAATTTGTCATTTATTCACATGCACAGAACAATTTCAAAACATTTCATGGAGCTAAATTTGTCATATCCAATTTTAATTTAAAATAGCATAATAACTAGTTTACTATAGTTTTACATTTTATTTTTGATTAAATACTCTATTTTTTTGTCAAAAAATCAAATTGTTGGTTCAGATTCCAAAACAAGTTTATAAAGAACGACCCTGATCCTAAAAGGAAACTTTCTTTTTTCACGTTCCTTTTTGTTATAGGGAAAGAAATACATAAGCAGCGAAAGAAAAGGAAAAAAGACTCTTATTTGACTCAGATAATGTCAATACACCGTCTGGCCATAAATTCTATAAATAGATATCTCCTCTCGATTTTTCTATTCACTGCAAACAAAGTCTCTCAATCTCTCTCTAGGTTTACTAATCAAATCAGCTAAAGCAAACAAGACAGAAATCTCTCTCTCGTTCTCCTCAAACATGTTGGTTTACCAAGATCTTCTTACAGGTATATAACACGATGTTTCTGGTTTGTGTAAAAACTAAGTGAGATATCCATGATTTTACGTTTGCGTTTAGGTTTCTAGGGTTCACTTGAGTCTTGCTGATCACAAAATTTCAGTCACATATTGATTTGTATGTATTACTTGCATTAGAGCTAAACTTTGTCTCTCGTTTTAATCAAACAGGCGACGAGCTTTTGTCTGATTCATTCCCTTACGAGGAAATCGAGAACGGCATGTTATGGGAAGTTGAAGGAAAGGTACTACTATGTCTGAAAAATCTTTTGACCAGTATGATCAGTCGATGTACTTGAAATTATATTTGATGAATATTTTTATGTGATTTTTTTTTGTTCACCAGTGGGTTGTGAAAGGAGCGATGAATTTTGACATTGGTGCAAATCCATCAGCTGAAGAAGGTGGAGAAGACGAAGGAGTCGATGATCAAGCTGTGAAGGTTGTTGATATCATCGATACTTTTAGGCTTCAGGTAAAATTCAGTGACATCCTCTATTACTCCTCCATTCCTTTCGCGCTAAAAAAAAAAAAAGACAATTGCTGCTATCTTGTGGCTTAATTTGAGATTAATTTGTAGGAGCAACCACCGTTCGACAAGAAACAGTTTGTGATGTTCATGAAGAGATACATAAAGCAAATAATCCCTAAGCTGGACTCAGAAAAGCAAGAGCTGTTCAAGAAACATATTGAGAATGCTACCAAGTTTTTGATGTCAAAGCTCAAAGACTTCCAATTGTGAGTTCTTCTCGCCTCTTAGGCTCTTACCTTTTTTATTTTTCAAATTTAATTTAGTCAATTTTGTTAAATTGGATGTTTCTAATTGGTGATTAATTCAACAAATGTGACAGCTTTGTGGGAGAGGGTATGAACGACGAAGGGAGCTTAGTGTTTGCTTACTACAAGGAGGGAGCCACTAATCCTACCTTTCTCTACTTAGCCTACGGCTTGAAGGAGATCAAGTGTTGATGATTTTTTTTTTTTTTATTAATCCTCTTCAAAGCTACATTATTTTTGAGGATTTACCTTTCTATTATGGGTCGATTTCGTTTGTGTCCTTTTAGAGATTTTATTACACCTTAATGCAACTTATTTTAGTGTTATAACGGAAAGGCTACCTCGTACGGTCGTACCATATATTTTGATGATATTTTAACTACTATTTAAGGGTATTGCCCTTAATCATATATTTTTAGTTTTAGATAATCAATCATCATATAAAAAAGTTTATTATAAAAAAGTTTATTATAACAAAGTTTAGTTTAAATTACAGCTTAAACTTTAGTTTTATAAAACTCCATAAGTATATAATCTCAGATATAATTTACAAAATAATCATTTTAATTTTTACAGTTTTACCTTCATCTTTTTTAATATTAGTGTCACAACTCTCTTGTAGACTGTTTAATTTTTTTGCAGTTGTCTCTCACATGTCCTCCCATGAATTTTTTTTAGATCGTTGGCATATTATATACACGTCGACACAACGAATATTACATGGACAGAAACTGATTAGAATGTCGTGATGAATCTTTCTCAGAAACACAATTCCACAATATAGAAAAAGGTCTAAACAAGGAAACAGAGTGAAATGTGAAATGCGAAATGCGAATGGACCTCTTATAAAATTCCTTTTTTCTTTCAGAAGAAATAGAAGATGAACACAAGTAAATGTATTTCGATAATAGATATCCTGATTCGAAAATATGAAAAGATCCAGATCGGTCTGTAAAACTAGTTGAAAGATAGAGAGCAAACAGAAATTGAACTGATCGGAACAGATTATGCGTAGTAGTTCAAACTTGCTTTCTTCTTGGCTTGGACTTGGATGATACCTTCATTGAAGTCCTCATGGTTCACCTGAGAACACATACATACAACAACAAAGAGTGAACACAATGTAAAAACCAGACAAAACTTCGGCCATAGAGAAGCTTTAATACCCCATTAAAAGACCTTCGTATCTTCTTACCTCTGTTGCATCTCGACGAAGAGCTAACATGCCAGCTTCTACACATACTGCTTTCAGTTGAGCGCCATTGAAATCATCTGTCGATCTTGCCAGCTCCTCAAAGTTGACGTCTGGGTGGACATTCATCTTCCTAGAGTGAATCTGTATTCATTCATTTAGAGTTAGTAGAGTTATGTGTACTTTAAAACTACCACGGGTCACGTTCGACAAAATGGGAGAGACTAACCTGCAAGATTCTGGCTCTTGCTTCTTCAGTTGGATGCGGGAACTCGATCTTCCTGTCTAGTCGGCCAGAACGCATGAGTGCTGGGTCCAGAATATCTGCACGGTTAGTGGCTGCGATCACCTGAAAATTTTGAGAGGTTTGATTATTACTAATTCTTTGTGGGACGATATATAGACGAGCATGAGTAGTGCCTAAAATACAGTAAGACTAAAGCCAAGAATAGAGAAATACTCTCACCTTAATACGCTCATCGCTACTGAATCCATCAAGCTGATTGAGCAGCTCCAACATAGTCCTCTGAACTTCCCTGTCTCCGCTTACTTCACTGCACTCAGCCAAAAGAATGTAGTTAGTGACCTGCTGATTAAGTTCAGAAATAGAAGTAGAATCAGTAAAATAATTGTACCTGTCAAAACGCTTTGTACCAATTGCATCGATTTCATCTATGAAGATGATGCATGGAGCTTTCTCTTTTGCTAGTTGAAAGGCATCACGTACAAGTTTCGCTCCGTCTCCAATAAACATCTGCATACATTCAGATATGACACAGAATCATTACACAGATCTTTGAAACTCTGGATGCACAAGCATCATTATGTAGCTGCTCAAGTGTATTGATTGTCACACTAAGATATTGTAATGAAATTTCAAGAGAATGCGACTTGAATGCAACACTCATATATACCTGGACCAATTGAGGGCCTGCCAATTTGAGGAAGGTGGCATTGGTTTGTGCTGCACAGGCACGGGCCATTAAAGTTTTACCAGTCCCTGGAGGACCATACAAGAGCACTCCCTTTGGTGGACGAACACCAAGCTTCTCGAAACGCTCCTTGTGCGTCATGGGGAGCACAATTGCCTCTACAAGCTCTTGGATCTGTTTAGGGAATAAACTCATATCAGATTCAATAATACGCAAAACAGAGAAGCAAAGGCACTACGGCAAATAAACACAAAAAGATAAAACGAACCTGCTTCTCCAGTCCTCCAATGTCATTGTAATCTTCTGTAGGTTTCTCATCAACCTCCATGGCTTTAACCCTAGAGTCATACTCTGATGGCAAGGTATCCAAAATCAGATAACTATCTTTATTTACTCCAACCAAATCACCAGGCTTCAAGCTATCGGGGTCCACAAGGCCAACAACTGGTAGAAAGATTGTCTGCAAGCAAAAGGAATTGCTCAAGATATGAAACGGGAAAATAAAAAAGGAACATAAATGTACATATCGAATAAGCGCCTCACCTGTCGTGTAGAGGTTTTCAAGACAACACACTTGCCCTTCCGTTGAGAGTCAAGGTCAATATTGGCACCGTCTTCCTCAGCATCATCTTCCGGATTCATCTCCAAGATCTAATAAACATAGCAGTTATACTTTTAGCTCCAAGATCGGAAAAGAAAATCAATGGAAATGAGAGGAGGTAGAATCAAATACCTCGACAATGTTGCCAACCAAGTAAGGGAGCTGCTTGTTGAGTTTAATCTTCTCCTGGTTCTCCTTTATCTTCTCCTTGTACGAATCGCATTCTAGATTTGTTCTTTGAGCGTCTTCCTATACACACATTAATTAAAGATGAGCAACTTTCACAAAGCATCATACATATCCGTGTCAGTCTAAAGAAGCAGCTTCCAATTGAACATTTCACAACAAGGGACATCAAATTAAAGGTTCTAGTGCATATCTCGGAGCCACGGATTACAATTAACTCAAACCCTAAACCAGATACCAGCAAAATCCACTATCATTTCCCAAGGACCAAATCGTGTTTTCACGAAGAGGCGAAAGCAAGGCAAAGGGAGATCGAGAGAGTTACGAGTGCGAACCTTGAGAATTCGAATCTCGTTGTCGAGGAGACGAGTAGCTCTAGTGATATCTTCGGTGGACATGGACGCGAGCTGATCCTCTTCGAAGCTCGTCGTGTCTTCCACCATCGGAGTTGCCATCTCAGTATAGCCAAATCGGGGGGAAAAGAGAGATCGCCGGAAAGAGAAGAGGAGAGTTTGGGGGTTTTCTGAAGAGCGACTATGAGAAAAGGGTAGAAGACAGAGAGAAAGATAAATTTTATAATTTATCAAAAAGTAAATATTTATTAGGAAAACTTGTTTGCAAAGAAATGAATGTGGCACACCTTCTGAACCAGCCAGAGTCTTTTCACTCATACCCTCCTCTAATGCCAAAATTCTGGCGTTTATTTAAGAGATCATAAACTCATTGTTATTTTCACACAGATTTTCCAGAGGAGATTTCTGTCTGATACAAAAATTTAAACACTGGAATATAGTATTAACAAAAAATACGATTTAAAACTTTTTTTGTATTCCTCACCTTTCATTATGGATATAAATTTACTTCTCATTATAATTGCATCAGAAAATCCAGAACACCACTTCCCTAAAACAATGATATATTTCTTCTTGCAAGAAAGACAAAGGAAGGAGTTACCTCTCACATCAAAACCATCAAATAGCATTTATATAGTCCCAACTCTAAAAAAAACTAGAGAGAACCGAAAAACATTCTCAAGAGCCCTTACACACAGATAGAAAACCCCAAAATAATAAAAAGACAAAGAGTGTTACAAGTCTAATCATGGGGCAAATGCATATAACATATAGAGAAACAATCACAGGTGCAGCAGCAAAAGAGAGAGGCACCAGCGGCTGATATGTTGTGGTGACAGCGATATGGAGGTTAGTTCTTGGCAGCTTCAATCCGGTAGAGACATCGAAAAAGTTGTATCAACCACGGCCTCGACCTCCAACTGTTTTTTCACAAGATACTAGTTTAGTCTAAACCGCAATCAAATATGTTCAACTAAACCAGATTAAAGAATTCTATCGGCACAACTACTATTAACTGTGTATCCCATGGAAAGGAAAAATCATGTTAGGATTTGGGTAATTTACCTTTGTTTCCCCCCATCTTTCCAATTGAACCACCTCGGCCTCGGCCTCTGGCAGCTCCATCGTCCATACCACGTCCCATGCCCTTTGGACCTTCTCGTCCTCTTCCTCGTCCAACCCCTGGTGGTTTTCTATCTGTAAATGTTCAAGAATTGTTGAGAATTATCAGGAACAACTTGCTATTGACACATAAACCCCACTATTCTGTACTTGAAAGAATATCGTTTATCAGCAATTTATTGCTCATAAGTGTCTAGCAAATCTGAAATCGGTCATTCTGGTTAAGGATCAACATCTCAAGACGTAAATCAGTAAAAGGCAGATGGGAGATCTAATTCACGATGACGATATAAGAAAACTGTACCTGTTCGAGTCTTCTCTTCCTGTACTTTATCAATCACCTGAAGTGAAAAGAAAACAAATGTGTTATTTTAGAGATCCAGATTCTCAAACTGTCACTTGTCGACACCTAAAATAAAAAATCCATGCGAATCTATTTGAGTATATAAGGAAAATGAGATGCAAATGAGAAGATTCGATGGACTGCTTTAGGTACATGGCAGAGAAAGGTCTTAAAGACACGCTACAACAAGAGGCACACTAGTTGCTATTACGGATCCACAGGAGATCATTGGGCTGGTGAGTCAACTAAAGAACCCCAGCAAAGCGTCACTTGGAATCACTCCAGAGAGAGAGAGAGAAGAAGGGAAGTACCTCATCTGGAACTCGGAGGTACTTGATTGTGTTGCCACGGATATAACATTCAGGCATTCGCCAAAACCTATCACCATCCTAGAGGAAATGCGAGTGTCGGTATCAACTACGTAATAGAAACAAAATAGGAATTTGTTGAGCAAAGGAGGGAGAGAGTAGAAGAAACCTTTGATGTACAGATGACTTCACGGAGATGAATGTTCATCCATGTATCACAATTCACCAAGTGCCCATTATACGTCTCCCCATTCTTAAGCTCTACAAGCTACCAAACCCACAGAAACGTTACTATACGTCTCCCTCCCCATGTCAATTCAGTAAACAGATTCAACAAACGCGTAAAGCTCTCTTACCATGGGATGCCCTTGAGCAGTCTTAAGCAGCGAAAGAGGAAGCTGGAATCAGAAGCCAAGTTAGCAATAATTATACACAAAACAAAACCCTAAAACCCTAAAAACCAAAAACAAAAATCACTGGAGCACTTTACCATCTTCTCGAATCAGGAATCTTCGGCGAATCCAGCACAATCTGCAAAGATCCAACAGAGAGAAGAAGTGAGCGAAAAGGAGAGCAGAGGCTAAGAAAACTCGTTGATTGAGGAGGAACAAAGGGGGAAACTTGTTACCTAGTAGATATGACTTCCTATTCCAGAAAGATGATTATGATTTTCGACGAACAAGACGGAAGAAGGGATCCAAGACGACGATGGTGGATGTGAAATTCCAATGGGAAAGCGAATTGAGGGTTTTTGCAATCGTGACCCCCTTACTTTTATAATTTCACAATTCCGCACGATTTCTACTTTTTTGTTCAATAAAGTCCACTGGGAGAAATGAAATTTGGATTTCGGCAAGTGCTTTCCCACGCACAGATTACTACATGTAAAACATATTTAGTTATACCATTAAAAACGGAGTCGTCCAGCAGTTAAGATATTTGCTTTTTATCCATAAAAGCATAATTAAATACGATTTGTACGATTTTCTTTTCTATGTTTAAGATAACTCATTTTAAAAAAAGGTTATTTTTATTTTATAATAAATTACTGGCTTTGTAAAATTAAAACTCAATAAAAGCATAATTAAACACGATTTGTAAGATTTTCTTTTCTAAGTTTAGGATAACTCATTTAAAAAAAAAATCATTTTTATTTTAGTGCTATTTGATTAATAGAAAAGAAAGTTTTAAAAGATATTATAGATTAAGAAAAAATTTAGGGTTTAAAGTCTTTAAAAACATGGTTTTCTCTCAAAAATGTACCTTTAAAATCTCTAAATTTGCAAGCTTCCACCATGGAGAAAGTGGTTCTATTTGAATTGATCGACCTATCGAAAAATGAAAGAAAAAAAAAAAATAATTTAGAAAATAAGAAAAAATAATAGAATTCTAATCCAACTACATTTTACTTTCTATTTATAGTTACTCTGGTTTTGTGCATCCGTTGTATAATCTTTATAAAGAGTACTCTTGTTTCTAAATAGAAAAGAGAGTAATGGAGAATATTATTTCTAAAGCTTGAAAAGTCTATCTCAAATTCTTTTTTTTAAAACATATAATAGATTATATCCATTATATTCAGTGATGAGCTAATAATAGAATTATAATTTAATCACAATTTATTATTATTTAACTAATGATTTTTTATTCTTTAAATTTAATTCATGTTTAATTGATTTTAGAATTGAATGTTATTTAGTTAAGATTTCAAATCTTTGAAATTTGAAATTTTTTATTTACAGTCATTTCAAACGAATTCAATATAATTATATGTGTAAATTATTTTTAAAAAAAACAAAATCCAAAGTATTTTGTAGAAACTTAAAATAAACACATATAAATTCTATAAAAATATTATCATTTCAAAACCGTATATATTTTAAAAAAATTATAATGGATTTTAAAAGAAACCCATGATTAAACAATGATGGATTTTAATAAAAATCAAATTTTAACCATAGTCCACAGTTATTCAACTAATGATTCCAAACTACCTTTAGGTTATTAGATCGTGTATTTATAATTCATATTTCAATTTTTGTCAAATTTAGTATTATTTAATAAAATACCTCATTAAGATCTAATGCTATTAAAAAATAATTGATTTTAATATTTTCCCATGATTTTAATGATGTTTGATCTATCTATTGATGTGTATTTACCTGCTCTCTGGTGCTTTTTTTTGTAACATTATAGAGTTGCAATTATTACTATGAGAGGAAGAAATCGAATAGTTAGGATACAGAAGTTCAATATTTCCAACCAATCAACATTTGCTTGCAGTTTGTAAATTACATCAACTAAACAGAAACAAATACACAACAAAACAGAAACAATATAGATAGATGAAATCACAGAAACTTAGTAACAAAATGGAACAGAGGAGGTTGAGATTCGATGATTAGTCACTTGCCAAGTCCAAGTTCTTTCTCGACCTCTCTGGTTAGGCTGAACTGTAAAGTGTTCTGCCATGGGAACAGAGTTCGTGTCACTGGTAGTTTTCTCCTCAGATCCTGCAAAAATCCCAAAACCAAATGGAGTCAATGCACCCAGCCGACATTCATGAGGAGTGTAAGGATGTAAATTGAAATCGTTATTTGGAACATAAGAATTACCTTGAAAGTGTTATCCGGTAATTTAGAATACGCTACCTAATGATTGGGTTGGAAGTAAGATTAGCATGACAAGTAAAAACGGTAAAAGAACAAGAAAAACATAAAGAGTAGCTATTTGGAGACCTCTAGGGCTGCAAGATACTCTGTCTCATGGTGCCGGACGATATTGGCTATGGCTATGGCGCAGTCATCCGCAGACTGAAAAATGTAAACAAACATTACATATGGTGTATAATACATACTAGCCATGACTTCTGGTGAGATTGTTTGCATGCGGTACCTGAAATATTGTCGAATCTTGGAACTCTTTTTTTGCATCTAATTCCACATTTCCTTCTTCAAAATAATGGGCTCCTACCTGAAGAGAACGAGGAAATATACTTAGAATAATAAGCTCACTGGTCTTCCATTGGCTTTGAACAAGTCACATCCAACTTACGGAGAGAATAAGTGAGTGGGGTTATGTTACCTGCAATTTCCCTTTTATGTCAAGCACCTGAGATTCATCCTGGAAATCAATGTTCCATACAGATCTCCAACTTCCATTACTGCACAACCAAACGTTTGTCGTTGGGGAGAAACTCAATTTGACAAGAAATACAGCAGAGACCATAACTGATGCCAAGAGAATTGACAAACACAAGAAGAAGATCCTTTTGTACACACCAGAAGTTCTGGGGACTGAGTTTCCTGGCAGTAATTATAACGACAAGTTCAAAGTCCGACCCTGGACCATCGGCATCTTTCCCCTTCACACAGTTGACGGCAGACACACCACTCGGGTAAGATTCACTAACGTATCTCTGGATTTCAGCATCAAGAGCATATCTGTAACGGACAAAACAGCCTTTTCAACATATACATACATCATATTTACCGGCAAAATGCTTCTAATGTTTTCCTTTGCAACCATAAGAAAAACATGTTGATGCTATAACCTGAACTAAAATTCTCCAGCTAGGTGTAAAACCATACCTGTATTCCTCAATATACGAAGATGGAAGTTCTTCATCATTTGCAGGCCGAACTTTTGTACAAACCTGATCATAGAAAAGAGACGCAAGCTTAGAACTGGATTCACAAATCACGACACGCAATAACGAAGAATAAATACAATCAATAGTGAACCTGTTTAACGTGATCAACTATGGCAACCTGGGCAGTTCTTGGATCAAGGTACTCATTCTCAGTGATCTCACTATAAGATGAAACAATCACCTGAGACAACAAGAACAAAAAAGAAAAAGCAATACTAAATCTCGCAGCGGATTAACACCAAATGGTATATTCCAAAAAATATCATCAATAAACAAGAAGAGAATATGTGAATCTCCAATTTGATCAACAGTAGTGAACTGAACAAACAAGTGTTGCAAGTTACTTAAAGATATCAGCCGTGAAGTTCTCTAGCAAAGACAAAGAGTCCCTATTCAAACAACTAGATCTCAAAGCAAAGACTACAAATATCATATCCAATAGAGCCACGAGTCAGTAGAATTCGTTTGGACTCACATCACCTGCCCTATTGGGCATTTCAAGGCAAATCATGTGAGACTTGTTGTACACTGGAAATGCCTCCATGGCTGCCTCCTTGTACACTTCATCATCGCTCAAAACCGCCTTTAAATCTGCCACACGCAACAAACAAACAAATATGTCGAATTACGCAATAATGATCGATCAATGTATAAGCAAATGAGCATATACCTTTGGCGACGTAATTGATTTCCCCGGCGGGAGCGTTGAGGAGAAACCATTTTGCGATTTCCTTCTTCTGCTCGTAACTTAGTTCCGTCTCCGGTGACTCGTCTTCTTCGTCCGCCATACCTTTCTCTATCTCTCTTTACCAAAGGATGACGGAGGCGATCGCCGGCTATATTCTTAAGGGTTAGACGGTGTCGTTTCGTAGTAATTGGGCAGTTGCCACGTCGTTATTTTTACAAGCGAACAGCCTCGTCATTATTAATCCAGTTGTAATTTGTTTAGGATAATTGTACTGATTTCTCAATTCAATGTCAAGTGGTTTTCATGATTAATGTCATTTCACATTTTAAAATTTTCTCACATTTTTTTTTTTTTAAACTCAACCAATTAATACATTGGGTTATGTCTTCAACCCTCTTTCTTGGGATATAAATTTACAGATTTCCTTTATAACTGCATCAGAAAATTCATAACACGACTACCATAAACAAGAAAAAGAAATGAAAGAAAAATATAAATCTAAATCTAAATTAGGCAAGTAAAATTATTTGTGCCTCGGTACGAAACTAATGATCCTAATCCGAACTAGCAAGTGTAATCGAGTTTGTCTAATCCACGGTTCACAACATTTACATTGAAATATTCTTTCCACGCCTTTAAAGCCCGGATTTTACAAAAGTAGGCAGATTCACCCCTACTCTTGTAATTGTTCAGAAACAACCCTTTGGCCGCAAAACCCATGATATCGGTAGAGTCCATGAAGTTCTTAACCTTCAGGCTGATGCTTCCTTCGGATGAGAATCCCCTTGTGGGAGGGACCTCACGGTCCAAACGATTGCAGACGACGCGATCATCAGTTTGGAAAATTTGTTTATTAGTGGATGATGATTCTTCTGAGAAGTGTGCTCCCATCCCAAATGAGTCCCAATCGACTGCGTGTAAGATGTCAGCAGCACGATCTGAGGACGTTTTGGAGTTGTGTGACATCAAAGCTTGTTGTTCCAGAGATACTCTATCCACCTCTAGCTTTAACTGGTGTAGTCTTTGTCCAATCCTGGAAGATACAGCGTCATACAACTGTTTCCTTGAAACGTGTTTGGCTCCTTCAGTCTCCAAAAGGTCACTAAAGTGAATGGGATCGCCAATGATCACTGTCACCTGCGAAAAGTTTGACGTTATTCTACAGCAAGACATTGCAAACACGTTTCATTAAACTAGGAATGTGAACTCTAAAATCGTCTATAGACAGCTACATTTGCACTTAATCAACCAACATATGAAACCTCATATAACTGACAGATTTTTCCTTTTTAAAGCATTAGTTCAAGATTGGTTTCAACCCACGAATCACTAAAAATCAAGGCCGTAAAGTTAAGAGTGTATCCAGTTATTGGTTTACTTATGTTGGGCGGGTAGGGCTCACGATGCATCAAACTATGAAGAGATATCAAGCCCACATACGAAGAGGGGAACGAAAATGAAAGCTTAAAGATACTCACTGTCTTGCCAATCCGTGGGACACTGGCTCCAACGGGCATTATATCTTGCATACCAGTATGCACAAATGGAACAACCATAGGGAAGGTATCTGCGTCCAGAATCAACCTGCGAGAAGAAGTCAATTACAATTTTTAGCTCCTATGTTATAGAAAAAGGTAATAGACACGCATGCAAGTGGAATCATATAAAAGAACTGAACTTAACGCAAATGACTCACCTTCCAATACCTCTTTTTGCTGCACCCATAGTCTTGCCACCATCCCGAGAGCGACTACCTTCTGGAAATATGTGAACCCATCCTCCACTATTCAATTTCGAAATCGCAATGTCCATTCCCTGTGGAATAGTTACGAAACTTTACTCACTTTTTCACACCCATAGCTCATATACAGAACACGTAACATTTGTTTGTTTCCATCAGATATTTTGAACTAAAACAAAACAAACAGTTACGAAGCCTAGGCCTATAAAAATTCACCTGCTGATAAATTCCTTCACCGCGAGAAACTGGCAAAACTTTGACGGATCGAAAGAAAGCAGAAGTTACAGGGTTTTTAAAGCATCTATCAGTAGCACAAAGCGTCCACCTCAGATTACGGGCATCGAGTAAAAGTTTAGGCGGAAGTAACGAAGCAATGACAAATGGATCATCCACGGATGCGACATGATTGCTAACCTGGAGAAATTGTTTTTAGAAGAAACTCATGGGTAAGCATATAATCAGGTAACACTAACCACAAACATACAAACTATTCGAAACATAAGTCCGCTCATACCGTTACAAGAGGTTTGTTCTTTGGTCTGTTGAGTAAAGCATCGTGCAATTTCTCTAAACCATACACCTAGAAAGGTAAAGACAATAACAAGGATTGAGACAAAAATGTATTTTTGGTAGAATAGTAACCTAAGATGTCACACCTGAACACGGTTAAGACCGTTCATGAAAACATGACAGGCATTTCCAATAAGTGGAACAGCCACAGCTTGAAGCATCCGGAAGAGAGCAGACTCTTCTTCTGCCGTCAAATCTTTAGAAACTGCAACAAGGGAAGGAAGGGAGTGTTGATAACTAAAGATACTCGAGCTAAGCCACACAATACGCAGATACAAAGATCCAACTTTGATTTTGAACCTCTTCTGCGATAAAAAGCGGGAGGAGAAGGAAGAGACTCCCGGCGGAAGTTCCGGAAACGATCCACCAAG
>KE155125.1:119722-135821 GCA_000411075.1 Sisymbrium irio
TCAGAATCACCATCACGAGATCTGAAGAGTAAAGAACCCAAACAGGTTTGCCTTCTTATTGAGTGAGAGTAGCTTCAGTGGAGCA
Source organism: Sisymbrium irio (assembly GCA_000411075.1). NCBI lineage: Eukaryota > Viridiplantae > Streptophyta > Magnoliopsida > Brassicales > Brassicaceae > Sisymbrium > Sisymbrium irio. The sequence continues at coordinate 119,808 of KE155125.1, forward strand.
AAAATGGACGACAGTGTATTAAAAGAAAAATCTTCAACAAAGGGATGAGATCTGGAAAAAATAACATTTGACGGTTAGGATTTATTTAGTGTTAACTAAGACTTTAAAAAATTTAGTTATCTCTCAACTAGTCAGTCAATAATTAAAGGATAAATTCGTCTAAAAAATGGTAAAAAAAGTCCAAAGTATGTCTAGATTGTAAAGTAACCCAATATGTTATTAAGTTCGAGAAAGTACTCCTTAGCGTAATAAACTCAATTTTAATTACCATAAAACCTTTATATATTAATAATATTAAAATTTTACCATGTTTTTGAATAAAAATAAATTTTAGCGAATCCAACACAATCTACAAAGACCCAACATAAAGAAGAAGTGAGCAAGAAAAAAAGTAGAAGCTCAAAAAATTTGATGTTTGAAGAAGAATAAATAAAAAATTTATTATTTGAATAGATATAACTTTCGAATTCAGAACTATGGTGGATGTGAAATTCCAATGGGAAGTGAATGGAGGGTTTTGCAATCGTGGCCCCTTACTCTTATAATTTCACAATTCCACACGATTTCGACTTTACCATATAGGATATCTAGAAATGTTTAGTTACATTTGTAAGTAGTCCATTATCTTTCAGTAAGTAGGATATATGTATTTCACCAACGATTCCCATATTTCATTCCCAATACTGGAATTTTTTGCAATTTTTTAAAAAATCCAATATACCTGAAACAAAAAGAGATGTTATTGATAAACTATAAACTTTTGGATTCTTTGTAAAATTAAAATAAATAATCAAAATAAAAAATGCAAAGAGAGATAAAGAAACAACAATTTTTCAGGTCAATTTTTAGGTTTCATTTCCTCCGACAACAATGATGAATGCATTGTTCAACCGTTTTTTCTGTTCTGTCAAGTAAGTATAGAGAGTTGTTTTTTTTTATTATAATACCATTTAATTTATGATATCATATCGTTGTAATTTGTGTGATTTATAGTATAAATATATCATACGATTTTCAATGTTCAGAAAGAGATATAATCTCTAGAAATTGGTATATATATTTCCCCAAATATTTATTATATTTTTATGGCTATTTTTTTTTGGCAAAATTAGAGATATTATTACATTTTAAATGTGGTATCAAAGAGAAAAAGAATTAGTATATTCAATCCTTTTTAAATAATTTTATTTTATTTTTTGGTCTCACTTTTGATCTCATTTACAATTTTTGAATTTAACGTTTTTCATGAACTGGATATAAATTTTTGTAACATGTTTCATTTAGAATTTTTAATTTTATCGAAAGTTCAATGACGTGTTTTTTTATTAATACGGCGTCGGGTTTGAAATGATCGACATGTTAACTAAATGGAAGCTAGCAACATGTAAACTATTTTCTATATTTGATGTGTTGTGATTGGCTCACAGGTTGACAGAAAAAAAAAAGAAAAAAAAATTGGCTCACCCATAATCCACTCTCAATTACAGCGCGTTGCGCGAGTGAAAGCGTTTTTGTGGGCTATTGTCCACGATTTTTTAGTTATTTTGAGCCAAATCGAAAATTAGAAACCAGAGAGCGCGTTCTATTAAAACCGGAATATACCGATTGGTTTAATTTGGTTATTGACTCTCTTTTTTATTTTATTTTTTTCTTTTATTTTTTTTAACCTGTCGACCAATCACGACACAGCAAATTTTTAAAAATAGTTCGGATGTTGCTAGCTTCAATTTAGTTTAACATTCCGATAACTTCAAAACCGACGCCGTATCTTATAGAGCACACATCAACAGTTACTGATCGGACATGTCTGAAACTAGTTCATGTCGATAAAACTACAAATCCGAAAACTTTTCGATTTTGAAGACTCTCCCATGTCAGAAAGTCAAAGAAGAAGAGGATAAAGCTGTAACTAGATAATGGCGTGTGCATCGACATTCTCCCCTAAACCAACTCAATCGGAGTTTTCATCAAAAAAGCATTTGCTTTTCCGGAGCAAAATCAAACCAGGAGGACTGGTGGAGAGCGACAAGTTACGGACGGAGCTATGAAAGCTATGTACGACGAGTGTGGTCGGAGAGTATCTGTTGACAACGGGGCTAGCTAGCAGAGCCGAATATACCAACTCTCGAAGTAAGTCAGGGGGGAGCTGATACGAGACCTGGACAAAGATATTGAGGGAGCCATTAGATGACTTCCAAGATTGTACGTCTCTATATCTTCTACCAATGCTGTACGCGGTTTCAGGTTTCTGATCGGAGTCAAAATGGTCTACCGGATACAATTTATCTTCGTGTGAAGTGGATCTCAATGTATATGGTAGTTCCATTGTTGTTCCAGAGTACTTTCTCCTATCAAGCTTCTTTCTTAATCGCTGCGCTTTACATTTCAGGTATAAATTTCAATACTCGCGAAATCGTACTGGAAGCCTGATTAAGAATCGAATTCCTATTCTATATATGCAGCAGAGTGTTAATCTAGGAATGTCTTTGTGGCAGCCAGGAGCTTATACCATCAGCTTTAATTTACTCGCTGTCAAAGACCTCTTACACATCCCTTGTCCTTTCATGACAACATGTCTCTGTATTAGAGTACATGTATGGTTCAGTGTTGGTTTAGTTTGGTTAAGTTAGTTTTATGGTTAGTGCTTTGTATATAAACGTCGTGTAATTCATTTACAATTGAATGAAGGTTTAATCTCTTTATCTGAAACTCTGAGACATGAATATATATGAACATCCATGAACAATCATCCATTCATGGACAAAGAAGTTTACCGGTATGAGATGCTAACGTGAACGGCGGTGAAGGTGACGCACAATAGCAATTGGATCAAAATTGGAGTTATTGGATCAAGGAAACATGGGCCCAACGGTGTCTTCTAAAATTTTGGTTCAGGTAACCTTTGATTTTCGAGATACAAACCAAAATATAAATCCAAATAACTAAAACAAATAGGCTTTGTTTGTTTTCATGATTGGATTTCAATAAATTTTATATTCGGTTTCGTATTTTTGGTAACCATAAAACCTATATAAATTAATAATATTAAGAAAAGCTTTGTTTGTTACCATATTTTACCATATTCTCGTATTTTTGATAACCATAAAACCTCTATAAACCTCATCATTGTTTTAATAAAGCTACACAAATCATCATTCTAATTTTTTGAAAAAATACTTAAAAAATAATTATGTAACATGAAACTTTAGGAAGTCGTATTTTATCAAATTATCAAAATTATTACTCAGGTGGTTGGTCAATTCTTCAGGTTTTAGTTTTGCAAAGAAATCCCAATACAAATTATACATTTTTATTAAACGAAAATTCGAAAACACAAAAGCAATAGAGAAACGAAGAAACAAAAGAACCAGAACCAGGGACCACTCACTAACCAAGATCCGGTTCAGCTAAGTCCCAACCAAACAAAAAAAAAAAACACTACAAAACACCCAAATCAATCAATCAAGTGGATGAAACTCCAAAGGCTGGGTCTGAGACTTGTCGTCGGCGAAGATCTTAGAGATCCTCTCAGTTGGAACCAATGGCATGTACGATGAGACCCTGTAGCCTTTCTCTGCAGCCTTCACCACCGTATCATTGTACTTCTCAGAGCAGAAAGCAGCGGTTGGTACAGCAACCTGAGCCAGTCTTGGGAAAAGAGGAAGCTGGTTCAGCTTCTTCCAAGCCGAAACGGCACATTGCTCTGCTTTAGGCTCATAGCTTGCATACAACTCCTTAGCGGCAGGCTCGTACTTGGAGTAGACGGATTTAGCCATCCCAGAAGCGGTTTCCACAACGCCAGCACGTCGAACCTCAGAGGCCAAAGCACGGGCCACAATGGGTGCTATCTGAGCAGCTGAGATGGCTTGAGCAGACACTTGTTTGACCACTGGTGGCACACGGCGGTCAAGCTCAGTCACAGACATGTCAACCTGCGATGACCAAGACAATTCAATAGAAAGTCGTCAGCTTTGAAGGAGGTAATCATACAGAACATCACCAGCAGCTTCATCATTCATCATCAAGAACATATAAATATATATAAAAACAAAGGAAATGTCAAATTTTTACCTTCTGGTCCATGTATTTAAGGACCTCAACGGGGACGTCATGGTACTTGTGGTAGACAGGACCGACGACAGTCTTGACAGCTCCTTCAACGGATTCAACACCAGGTTTCAAAGGACCAGACTTGTCTTTTGCCTTTGCGTAAATGAGAGCAAAGCGAAGCAAAGCTTCAACAGCAGCAGCTTGCACGAATTCCAAATACTTCAACCTCTCTTTCTCCTCCTTCGTCTGCACACACACATATATATTCATTCGTTAATCCTAATCTGAGCTAATTAACATTAGAACTACCATCTCTAACAGCCAAAATTCGAATTGAATTACAGATTATTCTCTCCTTCTCCGCTAATTTTGCCCGTTTTATAAGATCTATAAACAGAGAAAGAGAGATCTATGGGATTCAGAAGACTTTGATTACCATATCGAGTTTCGGCTGATTGAGATCCGTCTGGGCCATGATCGCTCGAGAAATGTCGAAAAGGCGTTGGTTTGAAGATTCTTTGTAAGAAATTTTCAAAATTGATTTTGACGAACAAAACAAAGTGATGGTGATGAGGAATTAGCGTACCCTAGCTTTGTTTATTTATAACAATTGATTTCCGCACGTGTGATTACGCGTTCAAGCGTGTTTTCCCATTGGGTCGGTTTTTCGTAACCATCCATATTCTATGGGCCGTTGACGACGTGTGGGTTAAGTAAACGTATGTAGCTAAGAAAAGGATAATTTATGTCTTTTTATTATTGCAAGAAAAATAAATCTCTACGTTAATAAAGAAGACGATTCTAGAAGTGTCAGATACTACTAGTTATATAACTTTGTGGAGACTTGAGACTTATTGGAGGAAATTATATTAGAGATTCTAAAGTACATTATCGTGTTAGGTTTTTTTGTTCTTATAAGTTATAACCACAATTGTACAAGATGCATCATAACAAAATTGCACCGTCTTTCTCTACAATGATTATTCAAACATTATTTCTTGCAGATACAAACAATAAATGGAGCACTGACGTTGATACTCGGAGGTTTAAACAAAAATCCAATGAAAATGATTAAAGAATATGATAGATCCTAACGGCCTAAACCACAAGAACAAACAAATATTACATTTTTCATCTACTATGTGCCCAAGACAATTACGAGTCTCGTGATAATATAAGCAAGACCGGCCCTATGCATATCCCAATAAGATATTGGACCTGGCCCAAATTTCTTTCAAGTTGAAAACACTAATTCGGATTTTTTTCCCTGTTACGGCAAGTTTTCTGCATCTCCACAATAGCACTTGGTGCGTGCATGTGCACGGTGCATCTCACTAAAACTGGCCGGCCTTAAAGTTAAGCCGAGACAATAATAAACTACTAGATAAAATCATGAATACGTAAGAATATCTATATAGTGACTTAATCCGATCTGTAATGAACTTTGTGTCGGTAGATTGTATATATTATGTCTCAGTAACTTTAGAGAAAGAGATTATACTCTATCTTGCGAACACATTGAGAAATCATCAATTCTACAAATATGGAAACTTCCTTCGGATGTAGAGAGAATATAAAGATACGGAGATATTGAGCTCCTATAATTGAGAATTCTCCAATTAAGAAACGTGATTTTCTATTCTTATTGACTCGTCTTTCCGATTTAAGTAATGTACTTGGGTTTGGTTTTCTTGATAGAATCGTTTGATCTAATTGTCTCTAAGAGGTATATCAGCAATAACCCTGCCAGTCCAGTAGATTATACTATGCATGTTTCCTTGATATGATTTCACTGGTCGGAAAAGTTAATCATCTTTTCTTACCAACGGAAATGTAAAATCTTTATTAATTCACTTAACTTAAAATTATGAGGAACCAATTTGGCCAACATTTTTTAAAAATAAAATTAAAATCAATCCTACCTTATTATTCCCTCCTTTTCTTCAACCCTTACCTTATTATTATTTCGCACATTTTCATGTTGATGCATTAGCAATGTGGTTACTGTTCGCCTATTAATGCCTATACAAATATCCAACGACGCATACCAATTACATCGAAAATACATTAAAAAGAAACAACTACAGCGAAACGAAGTTTCCACGAAAATAAATAAATACTATATGAAGAAAATGTTTTGAATTTAGGCGTGTTAGGCTGTGATGGTCCCATCACTACCTTATTAGCCAACATGCCACCCACAGCTAATAAAGGAATTCAAGTCTGTTCTCTACGAATACTTAATTGATTATATGGTCGATATAATTAATACAACACTAATCCAAAACTCAGATTCAAAAAATCGAAATAATTACTTTTCGTTAACTAATTTAAAAATCGTGTCAAACACAAAACTAGGCACAGATCTCAATTACTTCTCGGACTAATAACTATTTTTAATCTACGCAACTTTGAATTGTTTATTTATATATATATATGAACAACCAAAAAAAATAAAAAAAAATAACGAGAAGCATATTGTGTTTCGTAACAAAGACTATAGTTTTTCAATGTGTAAATCAAACCCATATATCCCGGAAATAAGTAAAAAAAAAGAAAAAAGAAAAATAAATAAATCGAAACACACAATGGGCAAAATAGGAATTTCAATTACTCTCGACTTCTGCTCTTGTTTTTCAACGCCTGCACCTGGTGATGGTGCTGCATCCACGGCGGTAAGGATTCGCCTGAGCGCCACGCTGGCAGTTGTAGTAAGAAGCTCCACGGCGTGAGCAAGGCACACTGTTCTTCCTCATCGCACCGTAGCTAACGTACTTCTTCTGCGCTAGAATGCGCCTGCTGATCTCTGAATCCAACTCCATCTCCTCTTCCTCCGCGATACACTCTGCGATCGATCCTTCGCATCCTGAGAATAGCGACGAAGATCCGGTCCGTACGAAATCAAGCGAACCTCCGAAGCTTCCCCCGCTTGCGTCAACGGCTGAGATTACGATCGCGAGGATCGCGATGACGGCGTAGATCGCGCGATAGTTCATTTTTTTCTTCTTTGACCAAAACCTTCTGTCTGAATCAGAGGCTTTTCAGATGTCTTTAGTTGAGTCCGTCTTCGTGAACTTGTTTCTCTCTCTCTCTCTCTCTCTCACTCTTTCAGACTTGATTCTGTACACAGCTGAAGACAACAAGTTAAAGCATTGGGGTCTAGCTTCTTATAACCTGAAAATTCTATTAGAACGGGCTTGTTTTTTACTGTATTAACGAAAATGCCATTCTCTTTTCCTTTTTTTTCTTTTTAAAAAAGAATATAGGTTTTAGGTACGCGTTTTTTTATTGGCTTATTAATTTATGAAATTGACTTATACGCAATCGTCGCATATTCTTTGTATTAACAAAATCATAAAACTACAGTTTCTAGGCTTTGAAATAATATGTTTTCGTGCACCCACGACTTGTAGTGTATAGTTAATTAGGACGGCTTCTTCGGCATAAATCCTTTTTTAAATTGCAATTTGGTTCTATTTCAACATTTTACAGCGTGCTTTTGCCAATCAAAAAAAGCATTAAACAGCAAAAACTTGAGCCTTGAATATTTCTCTATCATGGACAAAATCTTTGTTACACACTGTAATGTTTTTTTCTGAAAGTGGGTTATACTATAATGTTATTATTAGTCTTGAGCAACTCTCGCAAATGTATAATTTTATTTTGTCTCAAAAGCCGAAAAGCTACATTATGGTATTTACGTGATTAAAGGGTGAAATCATGGGCATTGGTAGGCCGCAGCTGGTTGACCGCTTTGTCTTTTTCATTATCGCTCTATCGGCCAAATGGTCTGGACTCTGTTTAGACGGCAGCTACCTTTAAAATCCATTTAACGTTCCGTTAACGTCAACGCACGTTTTTTCCTCTTTCCTCCGTTATTGTTTCTCTGGTCGACGTTCGAAGTAGTTCTTTTTTTTTTTTCTCTTTCGGTCCGTATTGTTTCAGGTCCGTGATCACCGTTTCAAAAAATGTCAAAAAATATTTATTTTAGATGGTTTTTTTCTTCTTTCCAATTATAGAATTTTGAGTATCTTGATACAAGCATATATGCTCAATGAAACTAAAACAATTACCCTTGTAGCTAGAAATAACTATAGCTCCATGTTAATGGCAAAAAAAACCATAGCTCCATATTGTTTAAATTAACTCATAAATATTTGCATAACTCGAACTTTTAATTAGTCGTGACAGTTCCGCAAAATGTACATGAAGAAGTTGTGAATGTTCTCAGGTTAAATACTCCATAAAAACATTTGATGTATTTAGACAATGTAGGTTATATATATTCTAACAAAATTTTTTAATATATATATATATATTTATAATTATATATATATATATACAAAAATTTTTTTTAAAAAAAATATATATATATATTCTAACAAAAAATTAATTTAGAGTCCATCTCAGTTCCGTGGATACTTATAAGATTTGGTTTAGATGTAACTTGGTCTTGCAGGTGAAAAGCCTACATGAAGACGTGTAAACCAATAGCATTGTCGCTGTTTATACACAACGCCATTCATGGGTAGCACTATTTTCTAGGGTGACAATTTTGTTTGCCTTAAAAATTGAAAGATGTCAAAAATGAAATAATATTACTTTAACTACCATGTCTTATATACATAGAGACGATAATCCATGTGTGTGGGTGACTAGATGTGATTCAGAGACCGTTAAATGATCCAAAAGTCTCATCATTTTTTGCAGATATTTTTTCATATCCTTATCACATGAATTCATTAAAGAACGTAAGAATGCTCTGCAGGATCTTTACCCAATACCCAAAGTCATTTTTCAAATGAGAGAGCAACGGCTAGTTTGTCTTTTTATTACTATTATCTATTAGTTTCCTTCCACGTCGACGTTTACACGGCGTTAGAGAGAGAGAGTGAGAGGCGGCGCGTAACGTGCAACGAAACCGTTAAGAACAAAGTGGGCCCAAGTCACAGATCACCAAGGACGGCGTTTGCGCGTTACCAAGTTATCCCAAGAGCCAGCTGGTCTCTTTAACCAATTTTTATAATCTTATGCTGATAATAAACATTTGCTTTATTCGATTTTATTTTCAAAATATTTGATAGATTACTAACAAATCATACGGTAGTTAACATTTATAAAAGTAGTAATGATTAGAAAGGCGACGACAAATCTTTATATTTTGTATTGGAGAAACAGAGCGAGAGATAGATACAAACTTATCATACGTAATAATTGATGGATGCGAAAAATTAAGAAGGCGCGAAGAGAAAAATACATAACACGATATCGTATTGGAAAGGTAAAGCTCCTCACATTTCCTACGAGGCTATCACGAATAAGATACCAATGATAAGGAAATCAAAAAGAAAAAACAAAGATTCCACGTAATGGAGAACCTCTTTCATATCCTATATCTTTTATCAAGTAGAAGAACCTTTTCTTTTTTTCCTAAAGAGAGAAGAACCTTTTCTCTTTTTTTTTCTTTTCTAAAGAAAGAGCTCCCTTTAAAATTAAAAATAAAGAATGTAGCCAATTCCCAAAGTTTGATATATTCATATAAGATAATAAAAGGAGAATGAAGCAGAAATTTATAGCCAATTCCCAAAGTTTGATATATTCCTATAAGATAATAAAAGGAGAATGAAGCAGAAATTTATGATTGTCCCTTTCTTTTGTTTCTTTGGACTTGTTCACCATCTTTTACTTATCTATGTGTACAAACTACAAAGTATAAACAATAAAGAGATATAGTGGTTGGTACCTTTGAAGAACATTTAAAATTGATTGACCCATTTCAGTCTGTCCCATGCTTTTTGTTAATAGGGGGGATCCATGAAAAATCCATCTCTCATTATTTTCTTTTTAGCTTTAACAAACAGAGAAAACAATGGTTAACGTTATGCGGCTACGTTTATATCAACTAGCAAAAGGATATGATAATGCGATTGAATACATCTACGGACACTTTTTTAAGTTTTGTCTGGAGGAAAAGTATAGAGACGGGTAACAAGAACATGTGTCAATGCAGAGGTTCGAGGTGTGTTTGCATTCTATTTTCTTATGTTAAGTTAGAAAGAAAAGCAAACAGATAACAAACAAACATGCCTGAACAACACAGCCCGCGATCAAAAAGTTTTGAGCAAAGATTAAGTTTGATTATAGTGGACGACGCACCTAACACTACGAATATATGCATACGCTCCCATCATTTCCTTCTATTCGAGATAGAGAGCGACATATTACCCTGAAATGCAGAGAATTATACGTATATTGGCAAAAAGCAAGATCTCAACGCCTTACTTAACTACTTGTATTTTCTGTCCCATTCTGATGCCGTTTCCATTATCTTCCTAGGACCTCGTTTCCTGCCAAAAGAATGTACAATGAGGTAAATAAGTGATCAGATCCGCAGGTTGAAATACCACAGTTGAGAACTTATGAGGGATCCTTGTTTTATGCAATATTCTTGTTGTGAACGCATATAACCGTGGTTTAGTAAAAATCAGCTTCCAATTACCAAAGAGGATAATGAAAGAACATAAGGTTGATCGCATTTGATAGTACCCGGTGGTGCCATTCGTGATATCATACACTAGAGACATTTCTTTCTTGCAAATTACAGCGCATATAGTAATTAAGAAGATGGTGTGCAGCTCTTCGTATTACGAGAGAAAAGACAGAAACTGTTCTGATAAATTTTTCTTGTATTTAATCAAGAGTAAAAGAATGTATTGGATGGTCGAGAACTTACAGAGGAATGAGATGACTTCTAAGAAGAAGGGACTTTGGGTTAATAATCTTCAATATGAGGTGGCGTCGCCTCAACAGCCTCGTCCTCGTCTTCATCCTCACTTGCATCTACCCAATTACTAGGATGACGCTGGGAGAAGCTTTGGTTGTTCTCAACCCGTACTGAGGAACAAGTGACAGAGAAGTGAGTACTTTTTTAGAATGGGTAACAATAGGCTGTAGCAATGTTTTTGCAGGTACCTCGGGATCCTTGGGCGTAATCCATCTGTGTGGGACGTTGGCTGACAAAAAGTCAAAGGAAACAAAGCATACATTGAAAGAACAGTCACTAGAGATATGCGATATTGGGTAACGGAGCATGCTGAAATGATTAGCAATTAAACGGGATAAGAAATGCACCTTAGACGCCAATTGTAACTACACACTTATAAATTAGCTTAAGCGATTATGGACTATAATTCAATTCTTAACAGCTAAACAGGCCAAGAATTGTATTTATGGTAATAGTGATTGTGAGTGATGTAACGTGAAGGATACGAGTTAGAAGGTCCGGGAGCATTGTCTCCAGCTGCTCCACCTTTTGATATTTCCATATATCTAATCCTTTGGATATTCAAGTCTGGTTGTCCCTGAGCCTGTGGCCTCTCTTCAGAACCGTTCACGCTCTTAGTGCCAATTCCTTGTGCCACGCATAGATGTTACTAAGGTTTTAGTTGTCAGACAAATTGACACATACGCATCACAACCATTCGATTAGATACTACCTGAAAGTTCAGACCAAACTCGTGTGTGATCAGATGGGTGCTCAGATGCACTCTGTCTACACCGTTCTTGAGGCTCTGATCCCACTTGCTCGGCAGCATGGTCACCTGTGGAGTTCGCTGCTTCCGGAGGCTCTAGCGGAACCCCTTCCTGAAGCTGAGACACAAGCATCGTCGCCAAAACGAGTGTGGCATCAAAACTTGAGCTTGACCCATCACCCAAGCCAAATTTTGGAGCCAACAGTATTGGTCTGGCAAAAATTATGGTGTTTAAATGGGTGATTAGCTATCATATTTGAGAAGCAAATGCATTTTGTAGACCATAACCATATTTAGAATAATTTTCCAGAATTGATTTGCTCTTGAATTTAACAGATATCAGGGTAACATAGAAAGATGGATATATTAAGCAAGATTGACAGGATGGAAAAGAAATGGTTCTTACTCGCCAGCTTTTTCGAAAAAAAGATGAATGTCAGCTTCACAGCCCTCACAGAACGAAAGAAACGCCTATATTTTTGAAGACATTTTTTTCATTAACACAAAGAAAGGTTGATACAAGTCAAACCAGGCTTCAGGTGGAGGAATGTTATACCTTTAGTTGCTTCAAGGAAAATGTGATGTCAATAGGATCACCAGCGTGAGTATACTGCAAAAATTCTTCAGATGGATCTATCCATAGCTGAGTGTGTAACAAAGAGTCACCATCTGCGTTTGGAAAACAGAACTGTTAGCAGCCATACACGAGGAAGCTGATTAACCCAACCTTTACATTATTTCATAGTCGTGACCTTTGGTTGGATCCACATAGCTCCGAAATTCAACAGCTTTTCCACCTATTTCACTTGCAGCGTCAGAGGGAAGAGAAGTTTGGTCTGTAGCAATTATTGTAATCTCTTGAAGGGATGACTGGAAGTTTCCAAGCAACTTGCTCAGATTCCGAGGATGCACAACTAAGCTACTCGGAAATCTACCCCTATCAAGCGAGAGATGCTGTATATCTGGTTCCACATTGCAAGTAATCCAATATGTTTTCTTCATACCTGGACATAATAATGAAAAAAAATTCAAACTAGGCTCCAAACGACTCAACATCATAATCATAGTCTTCACAGTAATCTATAAACAGCTAAAACGTGAATTAAGAAGTGTAGGTCTCAATAAATAATTACAAATTAGATAAAGCTATTACTATCAGGCTTACAAACTGCGTGATATAGGTTTTACAAAGGATGATAAAAATGTGTAAAAGAAGAAAAGAAATATGTACCACTGTAACATTCCAATATCCATTTGACCTTAGAGGCGTCATGATCTGGCAACTGCACACTCATATGATCAATGCTCGCGACAGGGGTCCTAAGAAGAGAACAAACAGCCTGGAAAAAGTAACATGAGAGACAACGAATTCATTCGGCTCAACTAAAAATTCTAGGAAAATTAATTAAATTACCTTCAGAAGGACACTGAAATGAGCTTGAGGACCTTGAACAGTATAAGCATCAAAGAAGCCTGACTGAAATGTGATAGACTGATAGGCAGAACGTGGAACATTCAAAGCGTGCAATCCCAGCTGCACAAGGGTACAGTCTCAGAATTACAAACAATCAAACCTATTCCGCTTAACACTATCTCCTTCCCCCTAACCATTTCCATTATCCAAAAGCATTTCTGAATATAAATAAAGAATCATTGAACCTCGCACTATCCCAATCGTGTAAAACCCTAATCTTCTGTACTAACTGACGAAATCAACTTCTAGTCAATCAAATTGCAATCGTCTCATCAGTTCTTATCCAAAATCGTCAAATTTAGGGTTACAAGCCGAATAGGAAAAGAACCTGAGTCGGCGACGCTTGAACGACGAGCTCATTTCCGACGCGTGCGAGGCAGATTATGGACCTAGCGAAGGTCTTGAGCGCATTGCCGCTAATTCTGAACTCCATCTCTGATCTCTCTCTCTCTCTCTCTCTTAGGAAGATAGTTTCAGAAATTTAAAACCGAAAACAATTTTGGTCAGTGGCGATTGGCGGGATTGCTATGGGAGCCTGAAAGCAGCGGAAAAGCGCGAAATGTATTATTGACAACAAACAGAAGATTTTTCAGACTGTTGTTTTATAATGGGCTTATATTACGGCTATGGGCTTTTAATAGCATTATTTTAGTTAGGCCCATATATCGATAGTTGCGCCCACATTGACTGGTTCCAAACGTAAATGGTTCGGTGAGCATCCTTAACTAGCATTTATTATAAGAAAAGGGACAGAGTTTATAAATTGCGAAAATATTTTTGTCGCGTGACAGAGACAAATCTCGCAATTGTACTGTTTTCCTTTACCGAACCACGTATACTACAATCGGCAATTATTTAATTTAATTTTTCTGTAAAAACCAAAATAAGAAATTGATTTTTTATTTTATTTTATAGGTTTCTTTCTCGCAAATGGAATCTACAATTTTCCAATAGCCTCCCTCTAGAGATACCATGTGATACATCCGACAATTCATGGGCTAGTATATTTGTATTTAAATTTTTGTTTGTTTCTCCGAAATATTTCTTTACTTTATTCTCAAGACAAAGTAGGTACAAACAACTCTCTGTAAATATAGATTCCTTTATTTTATGCTAAATGTAGACAGAACAAAGATTGATAAACTCTTTTGAAATGACTTATAAATGCAGACAAAAGTCGTAACTTTCTGCAATCTACTTTTTAAATATGACAAAAGTTAGATACTTTTGCTAAATCATCCCCAAATCATGGTTTCATAATTTCGCTGGTCTTCTGGATACGTTGACTTCAAATCTCTGCCCTCTAGACTCGTTTGATTTAATTGATTGATAAGTAATACCCAAAACCATTACGTGATCTACGGTACCTTGACCGTATATGATATTCAGACATTAATTTAGAATGGACATTTTAGAAAAGTGTTAGCTACATATATAATATATACATAGTATTAAACAATTGGTTTGGTATTTGTGGTTTGTATATATCGACGAAGAGAGTAATCAAGTTCCCTATAATATTCAGAAAATTGGCAATAGTATATATGCTATTCCCCTACAACAAATTTATAATAATACGTTGAATATTGTCTAAGACAAGTCCATACAGAGTTGGCCCCACGTAGGTCAAAGTTGCTGACACAAAGTAGTTAAATGAACCAAATAGTAAAGTGAAAACAAAAGATAACAAATATGTAGAAATCTAGTGATCTCATTGCATCCAACATATCGAGATTCAATGGTTGGTTTGTAGATCTACTCTACAAATTATTTTCCCATACTCAGACGTCTATCATTGAAGCGATAAGAGATTGGATGAGAACAGTCTCCAGAATCTCAACATCTGCTAAAATCATTTTTAAAGAAGAAAGTAAATACAAATTTTCTAATCCAATGTCTCATCGTTCAATGTTTTATCTCCTTGCAACACATATGTAAAACAATTTGTTAGAAACCAATTAATCAAATATCTTAGTTTAATCAATATTTAGAATTATAGACAAAAGCGCAATCAAAAACCAAAAGCTATAGCCTTCTAAAAGCCTTTCATCATGTTAAAGTGATGTTAGAACTTCCCAAAGAAATCAACATCATATGCTACCAAACAATCTTTGACACCTATATTGTGAAACTATGAAATAACCATCTCACTCTGGGAAGCTTTAGAATGCGACTAGAGATAGAGAGGTTTGCCTCAAACAATGATCTCAATTATATTTGTCACCACCCAATTAAAGTCTGATATACCAGAATCCAATAACCGAAGTTCGTATTTTTTTGTTTTTTTTGTAGAATATTCATCAAAAGTTTCGGAAAAGGGAACCGTAAGAATAAATGTAAGATCATTATTATAAAGATTGAAACTTTTTATTTTCTCGTATTGTCTCTGTATAAAGATTTCTGCCCACATGACAGAATAATTTTGAGCAAAACATTATATCAATCTTTCATAGCGGGACTGAGAGAGGATGTGACCAAACGAGACAAAATAATAGCTTATAGTATACTCTATGATAACTTTTCTTGTTTCTATGCAGAAATTTATGTTATCGTTTGAGTATGTACATATTCATATAACAATAATTTTGATTAAATACTTCATCGCTTAAAATTTCATCTGCAAGGACAAGTTACACATTTTGTCAGAACGTTTCAAAGATTTGTAGAGAAAAAAATTAAACATCCTTAAATAGCTCATGAGAAAAAACATACGAAAGGGAATCATATGAATGTAATTTCTATTGTATTGGTATCCACATTCATATCCAACACAAGAATAAATTCTATACAATAAATACAAATAATTTTATATTGTATTTGCCTCATAAAACAATGGTGGGTTGAGAGAAAGAAGGAAAGCTTGTACAGTAAATTACCAAATGTTTCTACAAGCCACATTTGCCAACAATAGCAGGACCCACTTTACACCAACACCTATTTTTTTTTTTTTTTTTTTTT
>KE155127.1:0-16452 GCA_000411075.1 Sisymbrium irio
TTGATAAAATTTTATAGAATATTTTTTATCTTATATTTAAATTTAAAAAATTTCCTAATTTCATATTAAGTTATTTCTTGTTTTATAGAAATTTATAGATAATTTCTTTTTTTTGTGTATTTTGATATGATTAATACAATTAAAAAAATAGAAAATTTCTTAAATTGTAATGATGATGTGGAAGAATACTATTGGTGGTTAAATTTTTTAATACTATTTGTGGACACTCTCAATGACATTTAACCTCAACTTTTATATGTTAATAGATAAATAATAGATAGAATATACTTTAATTTTTTTAGAATAAAATTTTAAAACATTTGTTACTGCCCAAATTTTATACTTAGTTTAATTAATATAAATTTGATATTAATCTACCGGTTCGCCATAACTATCCACCCGATAGGTATCCGGTAACCCGAGAAGCGATCCGGTTTACCTTTAAATTCGTTGCTGCTTAGTGAGTCGCCGCCGTGGTCTCGAGTCGAATTCGTGGTCCCTCTCCTCCGCGCGTCGACGTCGTACCACCGTCTAATCACTTAACCCTTGGCCGAGTTTCCTTCGTTGGTTAGTCTCATCTACTTTATAACAAGGTAAAGGTCTCTTGTTCTCTCTAAGGAACTTGTATTATTGCATGCAGTGTTTAGGAACTGCCATAGGATTCAGAAGAACCAGAATAGAATCTTATCTTTGCATGCAGAGAACAAAGTTTTGATTTTTAGGTGGATCTTGTGTAGCCTTAATCAAGAATCCAATGGAAACATGGGATTTATATTCTTTCAATAGACTTGCTTAGTTGTGTGACTATGGTTTGTTGTGGAAAGCTAGAAAAAGCTCTTACCTTTTTACTCTTTGTGAAAAGATTGATTGTGGGATGTTGTTTTATTGGTGTGTTTCAGCTCTCTTAATGCTGCTCAGGAGGGTTTAGGGTTTCATCTCTTTACTTTTACCGATGCAAAGCTTGTAACTTTTTGAGATATCAAGCAGCTAAATTTGCACTTTAATACTCTTCCATGGCTGCTAATGGTCAACGCCGCTCTCGTCAGCAAGACGAAAGCCCTTCAAACACCAACAAGAAGAGGAAGGCAAACACAAACCCGGAAAAGAATCTCCTCTTCAATCTTAATTCATGCTCCAAGTCTAAGGACCTCTCAGCTGCGTTAGCACTTTATGATGCAGCCGTCACTTCCAACGAAGTGCGACTAAATCAGCAACATTTTCAGACCCTTTTGTACCTATGCTCGGCTTCCATTGGTGATTTGTCTCTTCAAACCCTTGCTATTGACCGTGGATACCAGATTTTTGACCGTATGGTGAGTTCCGGGTTAAGTCCTAATGAGGCAACCGTCACTTCAGTGGCTCGTCTGGCTGCTGCTAAGGGTGAGGGTGATTATGCTTTCAAGATTGTCAAGGACTTTGCTTCTGTTGGTGGCACATCGATTCCTCGTCTTAGGACCTATGCGCCGGCTTTGCTCTGTTTCTGCGAGAGATTGGAGGCTGAAAAGAGTTATGAAGTTGAAGAGCACATGGATGCTGCAGGTATTGCATTGGAGGAAGCAGAGATCTTGGCTTTGTTGAAGGTAAGCGTTGCCACGAGCCGAGAAAACAAGGTTTATAGATATTTACATAAACTAAGGGAATCTATTGGATGCGTTTGTGAAGAAACTTCGAAAGTTATCGAGGAATGGTTCTGTAGAGAGAAAGCTGGTGACGTTAGTGATAATGGGGTTGGTTCTGATGTTGGGATGCTTAGAGAAGCTGCTTTGAAGAATGGAGGTGGGTGGCATGGAAATGGATGGGTTGGGGAAGGTAAATGGATTGTGAGGAAAGGTAATGTTAGCCCAACAGGAAGATGTTTGAGCTGCAGTGAGCAGTTGGCTTGCGTTGATACCAATGAGGTAGAAACACAGAAGTTTGTGGATTCTTTGGTGGCTTTGGCTATGGAGAGGAAGGCAAAGATGAATTCTTCCGAGACAAAGGTGGACTTCAGCGAGTTTCAGGTTAGAGAAAGAATTGATGATTCCTGGATTCTCTTAGCTTGCTCCTAATAAGTCTAGGACATAAAAACTTGCACTTTTGTGTTTTGCTTAGTTAACGTTGATAGACCTTTAGAAATAAGTATAGTGCTTAGAGTTTTTAGTGCAAAGGAGGGTTCAATATCTTCTTTTAATCGCGTTTAGCACAAATTGATATCAATCGGGAACATTGTCTGAATTCTGTCTAGTTCTGAAAGAAAGTTATAGCTATATTACAGGACCTAATCGAAAACTGGAAGTAAAAACGAAGAAGAAAATGCTCTTATATAGCTTCTGTGTCTTTAGATTTCATTGGATGTCATGTATGTATCTCATACTGTCCATGGTGGAGTTCTACTACGTCTGGTGCTTGAAACGGCGTTCTATTGTAAATACAAAGAATATATATATTCAGTATACAAATGCCAATCTTTGTTGAATGTTGTACATCTATTTGCCAGGACTGGCTCGAGAAACATGGAGATTATGAAGCTATTATAGATGGAGCAAATATTGGTCTCTACCAACAAAATTTTGCTGATGGTGGTTTCAGTCTTTCACAGGTTCTCGTCTATCTTTTACTTGTTTTTCTTCCTTCATATTTCTGTATACATTCTTGCAAGACTAACAACGTACATGTCTAAAAGAGCAGCTTGAAGCTGTGGTGAACGAACTTTACCATAAAAGTGGTGATAACAAATGGCCCTTAATTCTCTTGCACAAGAAACGGGTCAGGACGCTTCTAGAAAACTCAACGCACAGGAATCTGGTTGAGGAATGGATTAATAACGGTGTCCTTTATGCGACTCCACCAGGTTTCAATGATGATTGGTATGAACTTAGCCTCTCTTACAATCTCATTACTTAAAAAAAACAAACAGTGTTTGGTCACACTCTTTTTTTGTTATGTATTTCAGGTATTGGCTCTATGCGGCTGCTAAGCTCAAGTGTTTGCTTGTGACAAATGATGAGATGAGAGATCACATTTTTGAACTCTTAGGGAACAGTTTTTTCCAAAAGTGGAAAGAAAGGCATCAGGTAAAGTGATAAAGTTATAACCTTTTCTAGTAAAAAGTATAATTATGAAGAAATCTACAATCTCTGGTTTGTGGTTTTGGTGCAGGTTCGATATACCTTTTCGAAAGGTACACTGAAGCTTGAAATGCCACCTCCTTTTTCTGTTGTTATTCAGGTCCACCATCTTTGTCCAATTTTTTAGTTTATTGTTTTGGTTTACGGTTTTAAGAAATGGAGTTTTCTGAATTTGTATACCTGGATATATCAGGAGTCAGAGAAAGGATCATGGCATGTCCCGGTTTCATGTCAAACCAATGAGGAGTCTTCAAGAACTTGGATCTGTATTAATAGAAAAATTGTTTTAGATTCACTTAAGATTAACGGAAAGCTCGAAACTTCTGACAATGAGGAAGATTCTTAATAGCTGCAACAACAGCTTATTGAATTCATGTGATGCTGCAGGTAATGAGATTCTGAAATCTGACAATGGAGAGCCCATTATTAGCAGTGTCTTGCTAATTGAAGTTCCATTCTTCTTTGTTGTGACTGTAACATTATTTTTTTTTCTTTTTCCGGGAAGATATTTACACAAACATGCATGAAAGAGGGCTGAATTTTGCTCATTTGAAAAAAAAAAACATTTTTGTGTTGTTCCAAAATATCCACCAAAGTGACTAATTTATGGCTTCGATTGGTCATCTATCTAGTGAAGAATAGTGAAGAATGAAAAAAATAAACAAAATTTCATTCGAGAAAATAGAAGAAAATGAAAAATATTTTTCTTTTTTTCTTTCATCAATTTTTAGGAAAAAAAATATTTATTTATTAATTGATCGAAACTTAATAAATAAAAAATTATTTCAGATTTATAGTTAAAAATTTGATAAAATTTATTTTTTGATTGAATATAAATTTGAGAAACAATAAATTTCTGATAATTATTTTCTAAAATATGCTCACCCAAGCGGATATGAATTAAAGTCGAAGTGCACCGAACCAGACAATGACCGGGTTGGTTAAACCGAATTGACACACGAGGGTTTTCTGTTCCCTTCACGGCCTTCAGTCTTTACTTTATTTATTTTTGTCTACGTCAGCATCATTTTGACGATTGAATCAAGGAGCCATTCTCCACCGTCAGATCCTTAAAACCATTCTCAACCATCAGATGCTTAAACCCAAACGAATCTGAACCGTCTAATAACTTCTCTTATCTCCATCCTCCCCGTCGTAGTCGCAGGACTCGCAGCCGGTAAAGCGCATGAAAGGATCTTCGAAAACTTTTAGCTTCTCTCTAAATTACTCTCTCACTCCTCTCTCTCTCTAACCTGGTAAGCTTCTCCGCCATTGCTCCTCCTCCTCCTCTTCCTCTTCGTCTTCTTCGCTTTACTTTTCAGTTTTTTATTTATTCATTTATATATCCAACAAACTTCTTCTTTGTTATATGTATATGCTTAGAGAGATCCTATCTTCAAATTCACCTCTGTGTTAGCGATTTGTTCATTTATGTTGAATTTTAGTGATTGTAATTCGAAAAGGAACGATGATTATAGGTTTTGGCGGTGATAAACTCTGATCTAGGGTTTGATTAGGTTTATTTTGGAGTGATTTTGTGAATCTCCGATTTATAGGTTTTTGTTTGGTTGTTGTAGTGAACGGTGATCTAGAAAATGGGGGATGGGACTGAGGTTGTGGTTAGGTCACATGAGGAAGAGAAGATGATGAATCTTGGAGAAGATAGAATCATCAGCGATGAGAAAGTAGACAAGGTTAAGAAGAGTGAGTTTGTTGGATCTGAGGATAACGAGGAGGAGGTGTTTGAGGAAGCGATTGGTTCAGAGGATGATGAGGAGGAGGAGGAAGAGGAGGTTTCACCAACCCCAGAGAGTTCCAAGGATGTAGGTCAAGTAGAGGATTTTGAAGAGGCGGTTGGGGATTTGGATGAGACAGGTGTCAATGAGGTGGATAAAGCTGTGGGAGATGCTGAAACTGATTCTGTGATGAATGGTGATAAGGAGGAAGCAGGTGCGGGAAGTTTGGAGGAGGCTGAGATTGCTAACTCTAATGGTTCCTTTTTAGCGGATGATGATGTGAATATGGAAAATGGAAATACGCATTCCTTTTCCGGAAATGGAACTGTGTCTCCTGAGGTTGAACAAGTGGTGGCTGATGTTATCTCAAAAAGTTTTGGTCCCGAGGAACCATGGAATGATGGGATTGAGGTCGAGGATTGGGAGGAGAGAGCTGATGTGTCATTTGGCGTACGTACAGAACCGGAGGTTGAGGATGGTGAAGTAATAGATAAGAGTAGCTCTGAGTCTGAGCCGAAAACAAATGGTGAGGCTGGTGCTGAGTACAGAAGTAATATTGTTAGTGCTTCAGGTGACAAATCCGTGAATGATAAAGTAGCTAGTACTGAGACCTCATCTCCGTTGGAGAATTCTAGTTCCGAGGAAAAGGTAGAGACTGAAGATGACAGTTTGAAACAAGAGCATCACTTGGCTTCTTCGCTGAACTCAGGTCTGGAGTCTACTGAAGGTCACAGCGAGAATGGCTTCCCTGGAGTAACTAGTAGAGAACACGAGGCAGTTCAAAATGGTAATGGAGGACATGATGTTCAACAGAGTCCTCAACTTAATAAGGAACTGGAAAAGCAGGGTAACAGCAAAGTAACTAAAAATCCAGAGATTAAGGAAACATCACATATGGAAGGAGAGTCTGAGGCAGTAAATTCTGCTTCACCAACAGAGCCTAGAAGTAATCCTGCATCAGTACCGCCTGCTAGTCCAGCAGGTCTTGGTCGTGCTGCTCCTCTTTTGCAACCCGCACCACGTGCTCCCCAACAGTCCCGTGTAAATGGAAATGCTTCTCAAAATCAGCCTCAGCAGGCTGAGGACTCTACCAGTGCAGAGACCGATGAGCATGATGAGACTCGTGAGAAGCTTCAGTTGATCAGGGTCAAATTTTTGAGGCTTGCACATAGACTAGGGCAAACTCCACATAATGTTGTAGTTGCTCAGGTTTTATATAGGCTTGGATTGGCTGAACAGTTGAGGGGCCGAAATGGAAGCCGTGTTGGTGCCTTTAGTTTTGATCGTGCTAGTGCCATGGCAGAACAGCTTGAGGCAGCTGGACAGGATCCACTTGATTTTTCTTGTACGATTATGGTGCTCGGTAAAAGTGGGGTTGGTAAAAGTGCAACGATCAATTCGATATTTGATGAAGTGAAATTTTGTACTGATGCATTCCAGATGGGGACAAAGAGAGTTCAAGATGTTGAGGGTCTTGTGCAGGGGATTAAGGTACGGGTGATTGACACTCCCGGTCTCTTACCGTCCTGGTCTGATCAAGCCAAGAATGAGAAGATCCTGAATTCTGTGAAGGCTTTCATTAAGAAAAGTCCACCCGATATTGTACTATATCTTGATAGGTTGGATATGCAAAGCAGAGATTCTGGTGACATGCCTCTCTTGCGCACCATCAGTGATGTTTTTGGACCATCGATATGGTTTAATGCCATTGTGGGTTTGACTCATGCTGCTTCTGTTCCACCAGATGGCCCAAATGGCACTGCTTCTAGCTATGACATGTTTGTAACACAACGTTCCCATGTCATCCAGCAGGCCATTCGCCAAGCAGCTGGAGATATGAGGCTTATGAACCCTATTTCTTTAGTTGAGAATCACTCGGCTTGCAGGACTAATCGGGCTGGACAGAGAGTATTACCGAATGGCCAAGTGTGGAAGCCTCATTTGCTGTTACTCTCATTTGCATCCAAAATACTGGCAGAAGCAAATGCTCTTCTGAAATTGCAAGATAATATTCCAGGAAGACCATTCGTAGCTCGGTCCAAGGCTCCGCCCTTACCATTCCTCCTTTCATCGCTTCTGCAATCAAGACCACAGCCTAAGCTTCCTGACCAACAGTATGGTGATGAAGAAGATGACGATGATTTGGACGAGTCTTCAGATTCCGACGAAGAGTCAGAGTATGACCAGCTTCCACCGTTCAAGCGGTTGACTAAAGATCAAATGGCTAAGCTCAGTAGATCTCAGAAGAAGCAGTATCTCGATGAGATGGATTACAGGGAGAAACTATTTATGAAGAAGCAAATGAAAGAGGAAAGAAAGAGACGTAAGATGTTTAAGAAGTTTGCTGCCGAGATTAAAGATTTGCCGGAGGAGCCTAGCGAGAATGTAGAAGAGGAGAGTGGTGGACCTGCATCAGTACCAGTTCCCATGCCAGATTTATCTCTGCCTGCGTCTTTTGACTCTGATAACCCTACTCACCGCTACCGCTACCTTGATTCCTCCAATCAATGGCTTGTACGGCCAGTCCTGGAAACTCATGGGTGGGATCATGATATTGGTTATGAAGGTGTCAATGCGGAACGACTCTTTGTCGTGAATGAGAAAATTCCAGTATCTTTCTCAGGCCAAGTGACAAAGGACAAGAAGGATGCAAACGTGCAGCTAGAAATGGCCAGCTCGGTCAAACATGGAGAGGGTAAATCAACCTCCCTAGGTTTCGATATGCAAACTGTTGGAAAGGAATTGGCTTACACTCTTCGAAGTGAGACAAGATTCAACAATTTCAGGAGAAACAAAGCTGCAGCTGGTCTCTCTGTAACGCTCTTGGGTGATTCGGTGTCTGCGGGGATGAAAGTGGAAGATAAGTTGATTGCTAATAAATGGTTCAGAATGGTTATGTCTGGTGGAGCAATGACTTCTCGGGGAGACGTTGCTTATGGTGGTAGTCTAGAAGCTCAGTTGAGAGATAAAGATTATCCGCTTGGTCGGTTTTTGACTACTCTTGGGCTTTCGGTGATGGATTGGCACGGTGATCTTGCCATCGGAGGGAATATACAGTCTCAGGTTCCCATTGGTCGTTCCTCTAACTTAATCGCTCGTGCTAATCTGAACAATAGAGGAGCAGGGCAAGTAAGTGTACGTGTCAACAGCTCCGAGCAGCTCCAACTTGCTTTGGTTGCGATTGTTCCTCTCTTCAAGAAGGTGCTTAGTTATTATTCTCAGCAAACGCAATATGGACAATGAGAAAGAACATTTAGGCTGATTTTCAATTCCATCACTTTGCAATGGAGTATTAGGAAATGATAGTCAACAAGAACACCCTAGAGCGAGTTGAAAAGGTACAAAACCTGAACTAATCTGCTCTTCCCTCGTAATTAATTGCTGATTTAGATGTTTTGTCTGCTGCAAACCTTCTTGATCGATGATTGCTGTGAACAGGATCTGTGTCCGAGAAGCAAAGACCAATTGTTGGAGGGAAGAAGCATGTGTCTTAAAAATAGCCAGAACATAACACGTTCCTTGTCTGATATATATAGTTCATTGGTTGTTTTCTTCTATTTGCTAAAACTTTGTGATCTCTGTTATGAATAAAGCTTATCTATTTTTGTTCATGTCACTCTCTGGATTAGTCATACAAATCTATTAACTTTTAGGACTCATATAGGAGTTTGTATTAATATTGTCTAAATTTAAACTAATCACATTTCCCAAGTCGTTAGGATTTGCGGCATAAATGCAAGAATTGATTTAGTGTTTAGAAACTTTATATGTAAACTATTGTATAGATAAAACCCATATACAAGGACCATAAATTCTCCAATGAATCCGAGTATAGACTTCTATAGTAGGTATTACAAAAGGACCGAAGAGAGGGAGTAGAGTATATAAATAAGAAAACCATACACAACCAATCACTTGCAAACTGTGAATTTGCAAGTCCCCGTATTAGCCCTGATGAAACGGTAGGCGGTCATGAGAACATCGTGCTGCGAATTCCCGAGGAGAGCCAAATTGGTATGTGTGATCACAGCTATGGAATTATAAGGAAAACCAAGAGAGTTGTATGAATTGAGTAATGCAGTTGTTGCTTCCCTTAGCAGAGTCTTGTAGGCTTCTCCTCGCCCGTCAAGCGCTTGACGTACTGTCATATCAGTACCATATCTCCTACCGGCCACTAGTCCGAACGCAACCGCGACCTTCGTGTCTGGACCTATTGCCCTCCAGTAGCATCTGTACTCAGGTCTTATCCACAACCTATATAAGTCACATAGCCAAGATGTTATGAAATTATTTTAAAATAAGACCGAACTACAACCAAACCGAATAAATCATAATTCAAACGGAAGAAAAAACGGTTTTAGTCAATTCTTAATAAAACCAAACCGAAAAAAAAAATGTCCAGGCCAACATTTGAAGTGTGGTAATGAATGAGTTAGAGAGAAAGCTCACTGGTGAGAACAAGCTGATGGCTCAACAAATGGAACTGGAGGGATTGGAGGCAAAGGTGGAAGCTTAAACTGAGGAGGACTCATGACTGGGGCCTGAGGAGGAGGCAAGACTGGGGCCTGCGGAGGAGGCAAAACCGGGTCCTGAGATTTTGGAGGGGAAGGTGGAAGCTTAACCTGAGGAGGCGGTGTGGCTTGAGGAGGAGGTATAACCGGGACTTGAGGAGGAGGCATAACCGGGACTGGGGGAGGAGACATAACCGGAGCTGGTGGTGGTTTAGGACAAGAAGACATTGGCTGAACCGGCTGAGCAAGAAGCGCATCCGCAGCGAACATTTCAACCCCAAAAAAGCTAAACAATAGTTTAAGTTTCTGTGCTGGACCTGAAGCAATGCTGCAACTTTTACTTGAGCCTTGTTGTTTAGCTCCATTGTCTGAAACCTGAGCATAACAGTTGCTCAGATCCGGTGTACCATCGAATCTCATTACATATCCTCCAAGCCAGTTAGTAGTCTCTTCTCTTGACATGTAGACTTGTCCATTTTCATCAGAACATGTGACACTAACCTTGACTCCTGCAAGAAATTTAACAAGACATGTTGAGGATCAAAAAGAGACGTATGACAAAAAACAAGAAAGTGCTCAATATGTTTCTATTACCGGAGACAGGAAAGTCGAACAAAGATCTCTCTCCATCCTTGCATTGGTCACAAAACACCGACCCTGTGACCGTGGCATATCCGCTAACTCCATTTACGGCTAAGCAAAGGACGAGAATGGCGACAAAGAGGAGATTATGATTTGGATCCATTTGGTTTCTCAGAAGTATAAGCAATAAAGAAGAAGAAGAGGAAATGAGTAGTTATGGTAGTCTTAAAAGCCAGAAGATAAAAGAGAGTAATGAAAAGGAGAACATCAACCTTCAACTGCTAAAATATTAATTGAGGTTGTTGACAAAGACAAAAGGAAAAAGAAAACTAATAGTTTTTGATGGTCTGAACATGAGAGTATTTTCGTACGAGCCAACAACATTAATGTTCCTGCCTCCAAAATTTGTAAAGGTTTCTTAATTATCTCCCCAACCTTTTGTGCTGAGCAATAAATAAATAGATATATATTTCTTTTAATAATTTTGGTTTATGATAATGGGTTTTGGGTTATAGTTATTGGTTTCGAAGCTATTGGTTCTACGCAATTAATACTATCTAGACTTTGTATGAATATAGTTGTGTCGAGCTGTAACTAATGTGAACACAGTTCCACACACAACACGTGAATTGTAAAATAAAAAAGAGGAAAATTGTATACGACGTGTGCAGTTCTTGACCCATACCCGCACGTATTTTACAAATTCTAGCCATATATTTGTCGAACCACTGTTCTTGCAGTTTTATGGAGATGCTTGACTGGTTTCTTGATTTAAGAAAAAAGATATTAAAGTGTAGGAAAGTCATGCATTTGTATCTGTTATGCGGGACTCAAAAGATGTTTGTTTTGTTATATGTCGGAATTGTTATTTCACATTAATGCTTCTTCCATGATGGTAATTAACAAGTATTGGTGTCACAAGTTAATTTATTAGTTCGAGGAAATACAAATCTACAACGTTGTTTATGATGGTGAAAACATAAAACGCAACACACAATGCAGTGGAATAAAGTAGTTTTCTCAAAAGGTAATATGTTTGATAGCACAAAGTTATCAAAATGTAAAGTAAATAAAACCATTTTTTATATGAAAAAAAACTTCTTCTAGAGGAGTAAACACCATGCATGACACGGCATTCCATTATATAACATAATAAATATAAATTCAGTACCGGAGCTCCGTTCTGGTCTGCGGATTCCCTCGTCCGTTTCAGTTCTCTTCAACTGACCTCAGCCATACCAATTTTGTCATGGCTGCTGCTATCTTCCGTGTAGAGGCATTTGAAGTCCTTAACTCCTAATTAAGTGGGTTAAAATCCCAAAGAAAATCACTCTTGAGGTGGACAACTCTGACAAAATCAACACCATCAAAGCCAAGATCCAAGATATTTCTCCGGATCAGTAGCATCTCATCTTCGTTAGCGAGCAGCTTGAGGATGGTCGCATTTTGGCTGACTCAGAAAGAGTCTACTGTCCGTTTGGTCTTCAGGCTATGTGGTGGTTCCAAAATAGTCTATGCCATTTGGGACAGAAAAGGCAAAACTCCCTAAGGACTATAAGTTGGATAAACTTCGAGTTAACATTGATGTTGCTCTCAAGTGGATAAATCGAGATTTATCTTTATGTGATATATAACTATGTTAGGGTATGGACTGTATAAGGGAGAGATTTATTGTGAAGAAATCACTTTTAACTGTATTTGAAAGGAAAATATCAGATGTCACATAAAAAACTATTCGATTCCAGTTATACGTTGCTATCGCAGTAGCTGTAAAGGTAAAATGAATTTCTCAAAAGTTTTTTTTTCAATTGTTGACGGTTTTCTCTGGTTTTTTTTTCCTCCGAGAAAAATATAAAACAACC
The DNA here is from genome assembly GCA_000411075.1 of Sisymbrium irio. Taxonomy (NCBI): domain Eukaryota; kingdom Viridiplantae; phylum Streptophyta; class Magnoliopsida; order Brassicales; family Brassicaceae; genus Sisymbrium; species Sisymbrium irio. Next base: position 11,799 of record KE155127.1, read on the forward strand.
AATAGTATTGGTTCAATATTTCTTAGTGATTACCGACGATCAAAACTTTTACCTTAGGATAAAAATATATTTAAAGAAAAAAACAGACATGTGTTCAATGTGGATCCAATGTTGTGCAATGCCCAAAATAAACTAAAATGATGTTTTTAATGTATTATTTTCAAAATCATAAACTAACAATAATATAAGAAAAAAAATCATTCAAAAACTTCAATTTTTTTTTAAAATTTTTTTTGTTATGATGAACTATCAAATAACAATAACAATGATCAAATAACAGATAATCGTACATCTATTTCACTAATTTCATAAATAAATGTATAATAAATAAACATAATCTATTATCATCGTCATCATTCATTAATTCGTCATAAATTATTAATCTTTTTAAATTTTGATAATTTTGAAATTAATAAACGACATTACTAACGGTTAAAAATAAAAAAAGAACAGTATATAGATTTTGAACCAAAATGACAAAAAATAGGATAAATAATAATTGAAACTTTTTTATTTTATAAAATAGAATTTATTCACTTATAGTTGAATGAGGCTCTCTACTTATGTTACACGTAGCACGTAGTACGTTTGACACGTATCCACTTATTATCTTAAGACCCAAACTTTTTCCAATTTGCATTATAATACTCTTAATTTTCTCGGTTTTAAAAAAATTTATAAACAACGTCGACAAAAACTTCAGTCTCTTCTCTTGCCTAACGATTCCTTCACCTTCTCAGTCGTCACACCCATAATTGGTAATCTGAAATGAAACTTAACAATCTATCAACGGATGAATGAACTTTCATTTAGCACAAGCTGCAACAAAGATCTTCACTTTTGAGTTCGACACAAAGGATACTGTGAGCATTGGTGGTTCGTAGTCCCAGTTCCTTGATTTCACCGTCGATTCCTTAAAATATGAAAGTGTGAGATGCTCTTTTTGGGGGAAAAATTCAGTGTCAGATGTAAACTTTCTTCACCTTTTTTTTCGAAAAAAAAAATGAGAAACCTGTGACGTCTTGTGCAGATAAGTTTCTTGGAAAACTTGGAGATGAAGGTGCCGGTTCATGATTGTCTTTCAATAGGCCTCTGCTTTTCTTTTAAATGTTATTGTGTATGTCAAAGGTCAGGTTGAAGAAGATATGGAAAACGTACAAGACGGAGACTCAGGAAAGGTACATTTTTAGTTCTTGCTTTCTCTTTTTGTCTTTTAACACAAGATGAGCTTTCCATTTTTCTGACAATAATTAAGATCTATGGGAGTGCGACCAATATTATTACTATGCTTAGTTTCACGCCTAATAAGCCGACATCTTCATCCCTTTGAACTTGAAGCAGGTGATGATAGGAAAGCAACAAGATTATTGGATCCCATAAAAGCACATCACATAGAAACACAGGTGATATAGCTAAAAAAATTGGACAAAGACAACCGTGGTGATCTTATCCAAAAGTAATTGAAGGAGAGACAAGCAAAGGCGACGCAAGGTTCAAAAGTGCAGAACATTAGGTCTGATCCGGTGATGAGATTGTAAAAACTTTGTGTATGGGATTTGACTTCAAACTTAGTTTGCTAAATTTTGACTCCAAACTTACTATCTTTGTTATAATGTGTTCCGCATTATTGCAATCATGTTCATTCTCATTATCTGCTTTAAGCTCTTGTATATATCCAGTTAATGAACATTTGGCTTGTTTGTTAAACTTACCAGTGGCACCGGACTTTTGCGCAAACCGGATAATCAAGCTATATATGCTATTGGGCGACCAAAGACATTAGAGTGAGTGATTGTCTTCTTATGTGGGTAGTGTTTGGTGAAGCATTATGATATAAAACCTTATAATAAGAGTTGGTAATTGGTACAAGACTCGTGGTAACGGAGATCTAAGGCGGCGCATTTGAGCGTTACTTACTCTTTAGTAAGAATTGATATAAAATAAAATAGAAAGAGTTTAGAAAATAGAAGTATTTATACATTCCTTTTGGGGGATATAGAAGCAGTTGTTTGTTTGTTTCCTGTTGCAAATAAATGATATCTTTATAAACGATCTTTTGGATATTAGGATTAATTTGTGTTAGCATACATTCGCCATGAACGTAAATTTGGTTTTCCACATCATAGTTACTAGGTGAGGTAAGAAGTATAAAACATATGCTTACTCATCTTAATATATTACCCCCCAAAAAAATATATGTTTACTTTAAGAATCCAACAGAGCAGGGGCAGATCGAGGGAAAAAAAATTAAAGGATGCATAAATATTAAATGTATAAAGAAAGAACAAAAAAATTATGAGAGTGGGTGCATTGAACTCCCGACTTTAGGAAGTAAGGGGTGCCAACATTATCAATTGAGCTAGCTTAACACTAATTGTTATGGATAACATGACATTTATTACAATTTAGTGGGTGCACATGCACCCTCAAATGGAAATATATTAAATATAATATTTGAGGGTAATTGAGTTGATTTGATTTTTAGTGAGTTTTTGGAAGATTTTGGGTGAATTAGAAAAATTGTGGTGATTTTAATAAAACCACCCTAGAATTCCATCTAAAACCATGAGATTTGGATTTCTATATATTTAACTAAGAAATTTCACCAAATAACTTTAAAATCACCTCAAATCTCATAAAATCTATTACTTAAAATATTTTTAATAACAGTGGATTTTAGACTATATTTTAAAATCAAAATTTCAATAACATTAGATTTTAAAGTCTTTTTTATAATTCATGATTGAATAATAGTGGATTTATTATTTTAAAATAAATCACCACAAATCACTCCAAATCATACATTGAATACACCCCTTAAGAATATTTACATTGGTGGGTTTTTTCCCATAACCCGACAATTAAAATAAATAGAAATAATTAGAAAATACGAAAGAAAATGTAAAAAAAGATCTCAAATGAAAATTTATAAAAAATTATGAGAGCCTTGACTTACAAATGTCACTTAATTAAAAGTTTAATAATTAAAATAAAAATAAAACAAAAATACATAGTTCAAATATTAATATTTTTATTTTTTTGAAAACTTTACCTATATTTCAACCGATGGAGATGCTCTAACGTAAATCCACCCCTGCAATAGAGTATGTATGGGATGACTAAATAAAAGTGTGGGAAATGAAAAATATTTGATTTACTAGTTACTACTCCTATTAAATAGTAATAAATTTAAAATTACTAAAATTTGTTCCCTTAAACCACATTTAGCCTGAAGGGAAAAAAATTAATGTACCCATTTCTAATTACGATTTTGATGCATAAAAATATCATTAAAATATGAAATTGAGGTAAAATGCTTTTACCAAATAAAGAGATAGAGTGAGTTTAATTTCAGAGTCACCCAAACAAAAAGAAGCAGCTAAGCAGACATTTAACATACAACAATAAACCTACTAATTGCTATTAAAAATCAGAAACAAATCTTGGGAAAAAGTAAATTTACAAAAAATAACAAACTGAAAATATTATTACTTTCTACACTGAAGTGAAAAAATCAAACTATACCATAAAAAGGAATTAACAAAACCTCATATATTTACAAATACACAAAATAAACACTACCAAAATCTTAAAATAAAAACCAAAATAAGAAAAAAAATCAGAAAAATTATCCTACATTAGTGTGAGCTCTCATCTAGTTTTATTGGTTATCTAAAAATAAATTTGACTTTTAACTATGATTTATGTATATTGTTAAAAGTTTAATTAATGATCTATAATATTATTAGTAACAAATAGTCATAAATGATTTTCAGCTCACTTAGAATTGCGACTACCAAATTAAAATCCCACAAAATCAAACTTTAATTAGTCAAAAATATTTTTGTCAAATAGAGAAGATTTTACTATCAAATTTCTTAAATACTCAAAACAAAACGTACTGAAAATCTTAAAATTACTTGCAACAACAATGATCTAAAGAGAAACCAATCATTGAAATTCTTATCCTATCGTTGAAACCTAAATCCAGTCATGAAACTTTTCTAAATGTTTTTTTTTTGTCATCATTCTAAATGTTTTCTTAGAATGTATTTTTTTTTCATCATTCTAAATGTTTTCTTAGAATGTCCTTTTTTGTATTCACCACAAAACTTAGCTAAAAATAAACGGGGTGTAGCTACACGGAAAACATTTAGAATCTCTTTACACAGATATTTTACAAACCGGCTCTTTACACACGGAACTTTGATCTCCTACTACAGTTACACAAAAACTTTTTTTGCAGTCTAAAACTACACAAAAAATTTAAATTTGGGTATAACTACATAACCATCAAATTTTGTTCTAATTTTGTTAAATCGACATGTTAATCGAGCTTAAACCAAATAAATTAATACTAAACCGAATGTTAAACCGGGAAGATGGGGTGTACCCACACAGAAAGTTTACAAACCAGCTCTTTACACCCGGAACTTGGACTTCTTCCTTCAAGTACAAAAATATATTTTTTCGGTTTAAAACTACACATAATGTTTAATTCTAGTTGAAACTACATAACCGTCTAATTGAAACCGAATTAATAATCGAACATAAACCAAATGAGATATTTAATTTCAGTATAATTAAGTAGTTTCTATGATAAACCATTATTATCCAAACTAAATCGGATTCACTAATAAACTGGAACAAACCA
>KE155127.1:38868-53991 GCA_000411075.1 Sisymbrium irio
CACCATCAAGGCAAAACCGTGGAAGACCTCATGGTCGAGGTAGGAAAAAAGGTCCACAAGAGTCTTCTTCTAATCCAAACAAATTGACTCGACATGGTCGAGTTCCAACATACTCAAACTGCAGAAAAGAAGGACATAATAAGACAAGATGCTCTAATCCAGCAGCACCTCATCCTCCAAAACGGTGAAGAGGTCGTCCAAGTAAAGATGTATGTGTGCTTATCTTTGTGGTTGTGGTTGTATTTTCTTTATTTTTGGTTGTTTACCTTTGCACTCATTTTAGGGACATTCATAGCAAGGAGCAGCTTCTCAAGCATCAAAAATAGCAGGTTCTCAAGTATCACAAAGAGCAGCTTCTCAAGCATCACAAGGAGCAGCTTCTCAAGCTTCACAAGGGATATTTAGTTTCTCTAACCAGATTCAGTTTGCTATTTTTACTTGTTTTCTCGGAATTAGACTGAATGCAGTCTTGGATGTTGTGCTCTTTTCCCATTTCAGCTGTGTGAACACTTTTTTATTTCATATATGGTATTGTAGAAACTATGACTGATAACTCTTTATGTTTTTACTATGTTTCGAATCTGTTTTGCATTATCATTTACAGGTTCAAAAGACAATGATAAAACGAATAGAAAGAGACAAATGATTGATTACAATATACAATGCATTTTAAACCAAAACATTGTCTTTCATAATACATAATTACGTTCACCAAATGAAAAATACATGATTTAAACACATAAAAGACAGAATGAAGGAAAGACATATATATAGAAAGACAACTCAAAACAATCACTTGTTACCAAATAAAAGTTTGTTTTGGTCACCTTTGTTAAACATGCTATGGTACATGATAACAAATACCAAAACACAAAAACACAGAACAAGCACCACCAAGTTCTTGATTTTGATGCAGTGGAGCTCTGTTTTGTACTGAGAAACATCTTTTTCACACCTTCAATCTCAATCATCTATTCACTTACTGCAATTGTCGTTGCATTGTCAATTCGACCTTCTCTTCTCCCACACTCTTGTATCAAGTCTTTCACTTCTTCATACATTCCTTCTTCAACCCACTTAAACAAATATCCATTCTATACAAACATAAAATGACCAAATTGCTATGTTTTTACTCATAAAGAATCACAATCAGTGGAAGTTTGTTTCTTATCTCTCGGGAGACAGCACATCAAAAGTAGAAGCGGCCAGGGTTATTTTTTGATCCTGATGTGTAAATGTTAACATCACTTCCACACACACATTGCGTTGGAAATCCCCTTTTTCCAGTGAAGAACACCTTTTTAGACGAATTTCCCAGTTCCTCTCTACAATTGAAACAACACATCTGCTTCTACACTCACACAGTTTCATGTTCATCAATTTGAGACCCTATTTATGCAAACCTAGAAAGAATAATAAAGAACCACTTACAGATTGAGATTGAGAGTGATAAATTCCCAGAACTAGGAGAGGAGATTAAGTTGTTCTTCATAGTATCACTGTCGGAAATCACCTTTGCTAACTCTCTCAGATTTAGGGTTGGATTTTGGGAATAGAATAAGAACCTCCGAAGATAATATAATCCCGACACGATTTGGGGCAAAATTTGGTTTATTAGAATTTATGTTTTAACGGAGACGTTTAGTGATTTAACGTGTAATTTTTTTAATCATAATTTCGCGTAATCAACTTTTAGTTGGAGATTAGTTTCGAGCAAGTGATAGTTGGAAAATAAATCAACTCATTGGAATTAGTTGGGGAATAAAATGATCATTTTCCCCACCTACTCGTGATGATGTAAAAGACATGCATATTCGTGTATAGACATCATTTACTTATAAAAATTCATTTAATTACATTTTGAAACTGCCATTGATAATATTGAGGACGATTCCATAAGTAGACTTCTTCACAATGAGATTCTGAAGACTTCTCTATGAATTCTACTAGGTTTCTAACGAATATAAGAATGAAATATGATGTCAAATACACGCCTACTCGTGATGATGTAAAAGACACGCCTACTCGTGTATAGACTGAATCATTTACTTATAGAAATTCATTTAATTAGATTTCGCAACTGCCATTGATAATATTATAAACAGTTACAAAAGTAGACTTTTTCTAAATTATATTCTGAAGACTTCCCTATGAAGTCTACTAGATTTCTAACGAATATAATAATGAAATATGAAATATCAATACAAGAGAATATTGGGAACCTAGAGATAATTAAGATAGTATGAGTAAAATAGTTAAAATAGTGACAACATAAGTTCAACAACTGAAATCCAAAACAACGATAGTTTGAAAAAAATTGAAAAATATTACATAATGGTGACAGATGTTTACAGATAATACCTCTATCAGCCATCACTAGACGTTGCGTCTTGGCCTGTGTCTCGCAACGAATGGGTCATATTGAAGATCATCCTCAAATTCTTCAACCTCGTCGATGTCTCCAGGGTTACACATCACGTCCGATAACCCTTCTAAACTATCTAACCAACAGTCATCCTTGTCAGCTATTCAAAAGAAGTGGATAAGTCTGGTTCCGTTTAGTTTAAAGTCTATGAAGAGGATATAGGAAAAAAAACTTACATCCATAACGCTTAATCATCCACAACTTCAAGACCACAATGACATGATCACCTCTGGGTTTCATAAAGCCCTTCTTGAAGGCATGCGCGACTGAACCATAAGTAACACACCTAATCTTCATTTCCCTGAAGGAAAAATTACTTGTAAGAAGTCTACTCGGAATGTCTACTTCGTAAGTCTACCAAATACACCATCATAAGTCTACACTGTAAGTCTACCAGAAATGTCTACCGTATGAGAATATCAAACAAACCCTAAATATCAGGTATTTTACCCTGATAAACCTTTCCAAACCCTATATATTTTCTATTATATATTATTTCATAATAGAAAAACCTTAAGACTCTGATATAAATCTACCAAATACGTCTACCACATAAGTCTACCAAATAAGTCTACTGGATGAATAATGGTATCTAAGGTCTTTGATGTAAAAAACTTTCTTTGTCATTGTTGGGTCTTCGACGTTTATTTGAATAGGACATGTTCGCGCAAGTACACCAAGAGCATCTGCATCATCATTATTTAACATGTATTATTTATATTAATATGTTGTTCGTTCTATGACACATAGAGAACTACAAGCTTACCTATGGCAACATCGTGATTTTTATCGATGTCACGCATTCTCTCGATAGTGAGGAAGTCCTTGTAGTGGCTGTTGTTGATGGGGTCGATTTTCTTAATTCCTGTGTGCAGAGAGACTTAGAGCATGAATCTGGACGGGGATGGTTTGAATCCTGAGACACACAAGATAACATCGATCTTGTTTATTTCAACCCAGTTGCCTTGTTCCTTCTCCAAGCCTTTAATTTTCCTACTTCCGATGGAGGAATGCACATCTCCATCTTAGTTCCCTGTAATGTGTAAGTGACACACGTTTAGTTAATAGTTACATGGATATAACTCAAGGATATTAGAAATACACATTATTTACTTACCCCTTCGTCGCAGATAACATACGACCAGTACTGTCCAACTAGCGTGATGAAAAAGGAATAGACACGGAGGATTTTCACTTTGAATTTCTAAGCGGTGGTGGTCCTGTTCACTTCTGACAGAAGGTTGTAAGATTCATCCTTTGTTTGCATAGGAAATTCAAGATAGACTTTTTTAGTTTAGTTGTTTCGAAAAGATAATATTAAAGGATGAAGATTGTAGAAAGTGCTTTACTTTCTATATAAAAAGGCAAGTAGTTACCATTAAGAGGTACATTTAATTACGCAACCAAACTCAACAGGCATGAAATGACTACTCGTGATACACCAAATCTATACTCATTTTTCGTTTAGGGGTGTCAGTTTATTAATTATTTGTTTATCAGATTACACACTCAACGAAGACTTCTTCAGAGAACTTCATCATTAGGCTTCACTAAACGTCTGCGTTTACCACTGAAGTTCAAACGTAATGTCAGGGTTAAATCTCTTTAGTTGCCAGCTTTATTGGCATCTACGTCAGTAGATATTCGGTCAATCCTCGATAACTACAACAAATTACTTTAGTTTGTAATAATTCGGTATAACTTTAATTTTAATTTCAATTATTGATCTCTGTGTTTCATTCAGTTAACTATTTACATATTTATATTATTCGAGTATGTCTCACAGATAACTCCGCATCATAAGTCTCCACGAGAAGTCTACTAGTAGACAATTGAACTTGTACAGTCATGTCTCGATTCGTGTAGTTCAACATATTACAGAATATAATAGAAACATAAGCTATTAACCAACAATTAGTAAGTCATAATCATACAATATCAAATACCGTTCGAAGATTATATATCTTTCAGTGAAGATATACAAAAGAAAAACAGAGGAATAAAATCAGAAATATGAGGACTACACCAGCGAAAACCACAATGTTTACTTCCCCATATGCAGGTCGCTTAGTCAGAAGCAGCTCCTTGACCTGAGCTTTCAACTGAGCTATCTCCACCTCAGCCCAAATCATGTCTTCCTTTTCCTCTAACGAAATAATGGAGGACCTCTGATATTTAAGAGAACCTCTTACAACTCCTAATTCCTCCATCATAGCCTCATCCCACCACTTGATTATATGGTATTTACCATCCTATGCAAACACAATACACCATTCAGTCCAAAATTATGGTTTTTAAGTAAAAAAAAATTAAAAATACAAAATTAAATAAGTTAATCAGAAAGGTGCACAAACCTTCTTTTTGCATCCAAAGAAAGTCCTCCTAAGATTCTCGGCTGTAGACGATGTTTTAATAACCGCTACCGCACCGCGGAAACATTTCTCGGGATTTCCATATTGCACCCACCCACGACGAGGAGTAGAGTTCACTTCAGGTAAACCACCACTCCACAAAGACACACTGCTGCTAGATGGTTGACTGTAACTGTATTTACCCATCAAAATGTGTAAAAAATCATGAGTTTTTCCGATAAAATATATATTTTGTATAAATGTGTCCAAAAGTAATAAATCCGGAGGAATAAACTTATCTGTTACTATTCCATTAGGGAAGAAAAGACAACCTGCAACAGATCATAAGAGTAAACGGAATATGTCAGAAATGAGCATACATGAGAAACGAGCATATGTGAGAAACGAGCTGCAACACATCTAACACATATTTTCATACACATACCAAAAATATGATGGGACACCGAAAAGAGATGATGGTGATCTACGGCGGAGAGGAAGATAACATATCAGAGTTATGGAGAGAGAGAGAGAGTGAGAGAGAAACCATAGATTATTTTTCGTCGTCCACTATTTCGCGAAACCAGCGTTAACAGAAATGGAATCCAATTATATAGGGGGTTCAATTATTCGGTTATGCTAAAATTAGGGAATCAGTACGTTTTAAAAAGTTAATGGTTAGGTTTAAACATTTTTGACCTTTCACATAAATATAAGATCACAATCTGATGTCTACTTCACAGACTTCTACCGGAAGTCTATCTAACAAACCCTAGAATCAGTTATTTAACATGTTCTATATTCAAATGTACAAATTTCTATGATTTTTATTTTATATGGAAGTAAATTATCTATTTGATTCATTTTTAACTATTTTTGTTATCAGATTAATTTTCCCTAATTTTATAATTAAAATTTAAGATGTTATAATATTGTAGACTTCTTTCTAAGTTTCCATGTAGACTTCCGGTAGAAATCAGCCTTAAAAATCCTAAAAATCAGTTATTTCACACTTTCTTTATTCAAATTGGCTACTTGTTATGGAATTTTATTTTATATGGAAGTAAATTATATATTTGATTCATATTAACTATTTTTGTTATCAGATTATTTTTTCCTGATTTTATAATTAACATTTAAGATGTTATAATATAGTAGACTTCTTTCGAAGTTTTCGTGTTGACTTTCAATAGAAGTCTATCTAGCAAACCCTAAAAACCAGTTACTAAAAACTTTCTTTATTCATATTGACTAATTCCTATAAAATTTTATTTTCGACTGATGACCATTCTCTATTTGATTTTATTTTATCAAAACAATTAATTAAAATATTTTTTTTCCTTATTTTTAAATTAAAATTTAAGGTGTTATTACAGAGTAGAATTCTTTGTAAGTTTACTGAGAAGACGTCAATCGATGTCTACCTTGCTGATTTCTTCCGTAGAATTCTAAAGGTTGTATGTGTCATTTCCGATTTTCGTTTTTTGTTTGGTCATAAGGAGTAAACTGTAATTTCCCTATTTTTAGTGGTTAGTTTTTTCAAAAATTCAATTTCGAGTCTAGAAGAGCAAACAAAAGGAAAAAAATTGTCCAAAAAACAATTCCCCCATTATTAGTTTATACTGTTATGGGACCATATTTTTACATAAAATTTCTATAAAAAAATATTATTTTATTATTTTATCAAATTTGTTAATTTTTCATTAGTCCGACTTGAAAGGAACTCCAAAAAGAAAATTATTAATTTATCAAATATTTATTTATAAAGATTTTACTATTCATAATATTTTTATTGAGTTATTCTTAGACAATTATTGATTTATCGTCTCTCTAACCAACCAACGAGTGGATGATGAGTAGGCTTATGTGGAAAAGACAAAATTAAATTAATTAATGGAAAATGGTTCCCTGTTGTCAAATAAATGGTGTACCTCTCTCTTCAAAGCAAAGGAAAATGTAAAGGAACATGTAGATGCACCAATCAAAAAAGTTTATGCAAAAATTCATACCAAAAAAATAAAAATACACCTAAAACAGTTATAAAATAAAGAAGAATCATCTAAAAAAAGTAACTTTTACATTATACTAGAAAGTTACATATAATAATTAAACCATTATAATGTTACATATATTATTTTTTAAAATTTATTCAAATGTATTCTTTTCTGTTAATAGTTTTTTTGCAAATTTCTATTAATATATCTGATGCATTAATATATAATTATTATTTTTATTTGGAAATGGAGATCCTATAAAATAAGGATTTTATTGGAAAACTGATATTTCAAGTAATGATATAACGGAAAAAAAATGATTTTGATTATTTGTCAAAAAAAAAATTTCAAGGATAAAGAGAGATGAAAAAATAATTTAAGTTATATGTTACTTATGCTTTATTTATATTTTTCATATTTTGCTTGTTTTTTCTAATAATGTATGTATGTATGGTACTTTATTTAATATCATAGGTTATTCATATATTCCAAGTAAATTGTTTTAAGAAAGAAATTCTAAAATGAAGTGACATATTTATGTATAAATTATCCTATATTTTATTATATTAATTTCAAATTCATGTAACATATGAAAAAATAGTTTAATCGTAAACTATTGTATACTGTATTTTTACTAATATTAATTTCAATTTCAAAAATATATTAATTATGTGATGATTGATATATATGATAAAAGAGTAGTAAGACTATAAATGTAATTTCACTTTCTGTATATACTACATTAAGATTATCAATGCAGAAAGTATGTTATTTTGTGTCTTTGTTTCTTTTCCATTTACGTGTTTTTCGCATATTATAAAGTAATTGGATTAAAATCGTCTACAATACATGGCATTCACTTAGTTTTGCATTCTAATAATAACAATATAAATATTTTTCAGCTAGATTCATACCAACATAGATGCTATAACCTTAGATATATGCGCTGGTTTTAAACAAAATTAGTAGTAAGATTGTCTTGGGAGGTACTATTAGTCCTACTTCTTCTACTGGAGGCCATCCTCGTATGGAAGGTTAGTTTCTTTTTTTCCATATATTTTTTTATTTAATAGTTTATGTTATAGTTTTTGGATAGCCTTCTATTAACAGTTTCTGAGACATCAAATATATATGTATGTATAGTTAGTTTTTCATTTGGAAATAGAGAGCTTATAAAACAGAGAATTCATTAGAAAATTGAGAGAATTTATTTCCAGTAATGATATAACAATAAAAAGGTTTATATTTGATTATTTTCAAAAACAAAATTAAATGACGAAAAGAGATAAAAAAAAAAAAATCTAAGTTCTATGTTACTTATATTTTGTTTATACTTTCTTTATTTTTGCTTATATTTTCCTTATATTTTGCTTATTTTTTACAATTTTTATTTTTATAATAATTTATTTAATATCATTGGTTATTCATAGATTGCAAATACATTTCTTTTAAATAGAAATTATAAAATAAAATTATAAATTTTATTATATTAATTTGATATCCATGTAACACATGGAAAAAATTTAGTTTAAACATAAACTACTGTACACGTGAGTGTACTAATTATATCATGAAACTTTAATCAATGTCTATCAAAACCCGTAAAATCAAGGTTTTTTCGCCAAAAACCGCAAAATCAGTTCTTTTTTCTATCAAAACTATCAAACTTTCCTAACAAAACTACAAAAAAATTACATTTTTTTTAGTCAAACCTGCAAATTTAGGTTTTACCACCAAAACTACCAAATCAAAATTTTCTCAAAAATTTACAAAATTATGTTTCCGTTAAAACTAAAAAAAAAAATTTTTTTTCTGAAAAAACCACAAAATTACTTTTACTTTTGAATACATTTTAAATTAATATAGCTATATGTAATAGTAAAAATGTGATTAGATAAATATAGAAGTATTTTGGACATTTTTCTTATTTAGATTGAGATGAACTTTATAATCAAATAATCAAAAAAACAAAAATGTTTATCTGGATAACAACAACAAAACGAATAACATTTAAATGAAACAACCAACTAACACAGATGGATGGAGCAGTTGGATAAATATTACAGATGGAGAAATGAACAAGACCAGGGGCGGACGCACATACGTTCGACCGGGGTCGCAATTAGAATTTGATTTTGTTTAAATAATTAGTCAAATGTTATATATATTATAGATGTTCATATATGTCTAAGACCATGTTTAACGCGGGTTCTTGGATAACTTTTTTGGTAAAATACTGACTTAAAATAAATAGAAATTAAAAAATTACACAACAAACGTCTCTTGTATTAGGTACAGAAGAGACGTGTCTTCGGAAACACGTGTAAGCTGTTTGGGTTGTTTTTTTAAAAATCATTTTTTTTCTTCTGCAATCTCTTTTCTTTATCTTTTCCACTCAAAATTTTAAGAACCTTTAATTTAGTTTTACCATTGGAACATTCAGATTAATATTTTCTTAACAAGATCTCTTAGCTTAAGTTTATTAGTTAAATATTCTATAAGAACCTAAATTGGGTTTCCCCCATTAATCATGCCCTAAGCCCATTAGGTTTTCTTTTAAATTTTCCTTCTTCTCCTTCTCTTGTATTCTTTATATAAATGGACATTCATTGCAATACACACAACTTCATCTCTTATTTTCTCATTCTCTTCTTGTTACAACACGTTATCAGCACGAAACTTTTATTTTTTTGCTAAAAAGTAGTTTTTTTGTTGTCTACTTTTTTTTATATATATACACATCTTCAAACCATGTTTATTATAAATTCATATTTTGTACGAATGGATGATTTATGCTATTTATATTTTTATTTAAACTTGAATTTTACAATGTAAAATTTCTTGAAGACAATTTTCTTACATTCTCTTGAAGAGAAATTGATTGTATATTTTTGAAAAGTAATTTAATATATTTTCTTAAAGAGAAATTTTTTATAATTTCTTGAAGGAATTTTTATTATATTTCCTTGAAAAGACCTTGATTATATTTTTTTGAAGAGAATTGTATGTTATCTTTTTGAAGAGAATTTTATTATATTTTCCAGAAGATAATTTTGTTATATGTTCCAGAAAAGAATAATTTCATAGTATTTCCCAGAAGATAATTTTTTTATTTTTTAGAAATAATTTATTTTATATTTTCCAGAAGAAAATTACTTATTTATTTTACTTTACTTTTACATCTATGTTCGAATTTATTGTCATATGCTAATATATTGTTTAAGATTTGATAGAATTTATTTTATCGTTAAATAAAACCATTGTTTAATTCATAATGTTGCATATCCTATTGTTTAAATTCGAAATTTTCATAATTTAATTTTTAAAATTTGAATTTTTCGTATTTAATCACTTATAAATTAAACCCAGAATTTTAATGCATGATTTAGATTTAAAATTGTCAAAAAATTTCGAAATTTGATATTTGACATTATTTTTATGAATATTTAATTTGATATATGTAAATAATGAATTAATTTTTTCAATGATTACAATTTACTATTTCAATTATGAGTTTTGAAATAAATTTGAATGTTTGAAAACTTTAAATTGAATTGAATAAATTATTGCATTTATTTCTTGGTCAAAATTATTTTTTGTATGCAATTGTTATTAAAAACAAAAATCATTATAAGAAAATTATTTGTTTCATTGCATTAATTATAGCATCTAATTTCCATAGGAATTTTATGTCACATTTGAATTACATAAAAAAAACATTGATTTGTATTAATCTAATGTTTATAGATTTATTTTGAAACTAAACACTAATGTTTACTAACATAAAAGCCATGTTTACATGAGCAATTTTTAAAAATTTCAGGTTGTATATGTTCCTTATAAAAGGATATAAGTTGTATAAGATTCTAACCAGGTGAAAATCATAATCTTCATCTCCACATCAAATCTTCCAATATTATCCTTATCCAGGTAAGTATTTTTCATTTATAATTAATATAAATGCATGGTTAATTAAATTTTGATAAGTTAAAACAATTTGCATGAAATTTGGCACATGTGATTTATTTTTTGTTTTTAAAGAAATGATTGAGAAGCGAATGAATGTATAGCTGTTTGATGACATATTTATAAAATAAAAATAAAAAATGATTAAAAAGCTATAGTAAGAACCTAGTGATTAAAATGATATTTATAGAAATATTAATTTATCTTAATTTAATTAGGAATTTTTTTACGAAATATCTTATTTTATGTATTATGTTATATGATATATATTCATGATTCTATTTTATTACCACTATTTTAAAAGGGTCTCAAATTCAAATACTTGACCAAAAATGATCCACAAGCCCTTTAGAGCAATTTAAAGTAAGGTATGATCACTAAAATGTGACATTACCAGAAGCTCATTATGATTCTTTGAATATAAAGATTACAATACTATAAGTCTCTAAATCATAAAGGATGTTTTGATGGTTATCCTCTAATCTCTAAAGTAAGTGTGACATCATATACTAAGAAAGAAAATGACCACACCGATATCATTGGTTGATGAAAGATATAAAAATGGTTCGAGATGTGAATGTGGATATAAATATAATTTATGTCAAGTTTGAGATAAATGAGTTTTTTTTTAGAACTCACATTCTTACCAGAAGTGTGAAATAAAGATGGTAATAAACAAAATATATTTATCATGATGGAAAATTGTGTAAGTACAATCAAACCTAATGAAAAGCTTATTAAATTCCAAAGAATATCGTATATATGAATGCTTGAGAAGAGTATTTTCCTATGAGAATGAAATTACTATATTTGATGCATTTTTTTAAGTCCTCAAAGTAGAAGGATGTAAGATATAATACATGACCCAAATATGGTCTGTTATTGATTTTAATTGGGGATTCAATCGAGATTGATAAACTTGCAAAATTATCATCTCGAGGATGAGAGTTAAAGAATCTCATATTTCATATAACTGAACATCCATAAGAGTTTTTCACAGTAAAAATGAGATTGGTGAATTCTTCATAAGTAACTCTATGATATTTTAAGGAAAATCATGTTGAGATAATGACCAGAGAAAATGTTTAATTCATTTATTACAAGTATCTCTCAAGGCACTAGAAGTTTATTAGAGAAATTTATTTGCATTCTATAATGTATTATTACTACACAAAGTTTAATAGAATGGAGATAAAAGATTTTGGACAACCAGAAGTTTACGAAAAATATAATTTTTTGGCATAAACAGGTTAGACCATTACAGTTCAATAAAGATGCAAAAGTTAATATAAGTAATAGTATATGTTAAGAACAAGAAGATTCTTTTGAATAAATTTTCATATGCTGCTTACTCACAAGAGAAACATATAATACAATTTTCATCAGTAAAAATTGATTTGAAATCTATAAATTTCCTACAATGGATACAAGAAGATGTTGGTGGACTGATCACCCACCATGTATCTTAACAATTCTGGTGAATTCATGCGCTTTTGCCAAGAAGTGTTGAACATCTACAGAATTTGTTCACACACAAAATACAACAGCATTTATTTGCATCAAGCCAACAATTAACTAACAGTTTTTCCTGTGAATGGTTTTGGTCAGAAACCAAATATTTCTCATCTTATAATTTTATATGAATAATATATATTTCATTTACATCCATCACAGAGTTTTAAGATGAATTCTTAAAAGATGATGAGAATATATGTTGGATATGAATTTCCATTTAAGTAATGCTTATACTGAAATTTTAATGAGTCAGTCTTTCCAACAGTAAGGGGAAAAAAATAAATAGCTGGAAAGAAAATGAGTTGATATGAATTATCATTGATCCTCGGACTCAAAAAATATGAATTAGAAGTCCAAAAGATAATTCATTTATAAAGTTGAGTAAACCAATTGCCAGACTTATTTACTGACCAAAGAGTGACACAATTATATATACCAGTTGTAAATGCTCCAATAAAATTAATGTTCCAGTAGGACAATATCAATCTGATAAATGAGTATTGGTTCCAAATTCTCGGAAAATAAAAGGAGCATAAATTAAAAATGGTCAAACCGAGATAATAAATATTTGGAATGATCTCCAAAAAGAGACATTAAACATGATAAATAAAGAAACTCAGGCCTGTGACAAGAAAGAGATACCAATAAGTTATGTCATGTGTGGAATAAAATGGAACCACAAAAGCAAATGGACGTCGATAATAAATTTGTATGCAATGTACCAGTTGAAATGATGAATGAGAAAGAGGATTATGAAAGAGGGTCTACTGAAAAAGTGTACACAAAAAAATGATTGGCCAAACTGAAAAGAAACAATAGACATAAAATGAAAATCTCTAAAAAAAAAAAAGTAGGTGGATCAGTAGTCCATACTACTAAAGGTGATAAACCAGTGGAATATGAATAAGTTTTGGTGCTACAGTAATATGAATATAAGATTGATTATAAAGAGACATAGTCTCATGTGGTGTATGCAATAACGTTTAAGTTCTTTACTAGTCTGACAATAGTAAAAGAACTTGGCTTATACAGCCCACTGAATAAATGACAATTATATGAAACTTTGTTATAGATATCCCAGAAGAATTCAATCCAAAAATATTGATGATATTAAAATTATGTTCCCGGGAACTCAAACTATTTGATATGATTAAGACAAATTCGTTTCATGGAGTATAATCAGAAAATAAATATAATAAGGTGATTAAATATAAAAATGTATATTTAACAAAGGATCATGGATCAGTAGAATCCTCTTTATCACCTTTGAAACTCTTGAAGATTTATCACAAATAGTTTGATGAAATAATATGTGATACTATATTTGAACATATTTTTCAAAACTCTTAAAGAATTATTGAAAGTCGTAATTTCGAAAAATATATTCTTGAAAAGATAAAATTGTCTTTATTTATTCCAAATTGAATATTAAGGAAATATATGAGTATCCTTGTAGGATTTACATAAAACAATGCTCATATATGTTTGGTATTAAAGTACCATATTTAAAATGTTATTTGAGTATGTTACTAATATTTTCATGGATGAAAGATGTGATTATGTATGACAAGAAAGAAAGTCATAATAATAGCTTTGATCAGAAGAGCATGAATAACATTAGAATCGGTCTGAAGTCCAAACAAACCAAAAAAACATTTTTTATGTTAAAAGGTTAATATGAGCTAGAAGTTCAATGACCTTAGATATTATATGAAAATCAACCAAGTATTCACGAATGTTAAGGCCAATTATGAAAAGATGAAATCTATGTAATTCTGAATGCATATTCTGAAGATGATATTTTCAGAAGGAGAAATATGGTAATGTATGTGGTTGTACTCTTTTTTCTTCTCATGGTTTTTATCCTACAGAGTTTTTTAAAAAAAAAAATTTTAACGAGGTAGTAAAGAACATGCAAATTATAGACTTCCGAGAGAAATGACATAATACAAATAATAAAATTTTATCATTTCTCCAAAGTTTTTACCATATATCAAGACAATCCAAGATAATGACCAAAATGAATTATCAGCAAGATCAAACACACTACAGAAAAATGGCGATGTTCCTGTTCTACAAATTCATTCAATTGAAGATTTGGCAGGTATATTCACTAAGGCACTACCTACTTATACTTTTAAGGAGTTAGTTCATCGTATTTGATTGTTTCGTCTTAGAGATATCAAGGTATGTACTCATGAGAGGAAGTACATGCACGCGTTGCACTTTTTTCCCTTTAACCACATGGTTTTTTCCTATTAACTTTTTTCTGGTGAAATTTTTAATAAGACAACATGTATATGTATTACTAGTTATTTTTATTGTAACGTATATTTAACGAAGATTGTTATATATATTATAAATCTATTAATATATAAAAGTTGAGGCTAAATGTCATTGAGAGTGTCCACATAGGATTAAAAAATTTAACAACCAATAGTATTAATCCATGTCATCATTAAATTTAAGAAATTTTCTAAAATTTCAACAACCAATAGTACCAATCTATGTCATCATTAAAATAAGAAATTTTCTAAAATTTTAACAATCATTAAAATAATAAAATTTTCTAAAATTTTAACAACCAATAGTATCAATCCATGTCATCATCAAATTTAAGAAATTTTCTAAATTTAATAATTTTTATAATTGTATTATGAATAATAATACATAAAAAGGAAATTATCCATAAATTTATATTAAACAAAAAATAAACTTATTATTAGATTAGGAAACCAATAGTTTCAATCCATGTCATCATTAAATTTAAGAAATTTTCAAAAATTTTAACAACCAATAGTACCAATCCATGTCATCATCAAATTTAAGAAATTTTATAATTTTTATAATTGTATTATTAATAGAAATACAT
>KE155128.1:4257-18899 GCA_000411075.1 Sisymbrium irio
TGACGTTGGACGGATGAACCGCGGGTTCTTTCCTTTCTCCGACCAACCGTCGGTTATACTAAATGACGAAGTTTGTTCTATAATAGGCCCAAGAAAGCCCATTTGACTTTGATATGGACTTAACGACTCAACAACGAAGTAAGAAAGTCACCGAAATAACATTTTGTAAATCAGATTTTTTCCGGGTTAGATCGAATTAAGATTTCGAAACAGATTTGAGCCAAACTCTGAAAACAATTAAGAAGGCCCAATAATTTTGGAGACCTAGTTTAAAAAGATATGTGTTAAGTTATGGAGAAAAATGATTTTTTTATTATTGTATAAATAACAGATGAAGGGAAAGTAAAATAAGAAACGTTCTCAAATCATTTAAGAATTTTTTTATCAAAAGAAAAATGTTAAATTTCTAGCTTTAACCTTTTTTAATGTCCACTTACTAATGTAAGGCCTCAAATGGTCGCGCATTAACATTGACAGATTTCTTTGACTTTAATATGGGGTTAAGACTTAAAAGCTATAAGATTTCTCAGCATTTTAAGAGATCTTAATTTCATAATATTGACCAGATAACTTACGATTCAATTAGGACCTCACAAATTTTGATTATTCTTTTTAATTTTCACCACTATCACGAAAGATTGATTTGTAAAAGCTACTGAATTGTCGATACGACCGTTAGAAAAACACTGACGGAGCTAAGATGGGCCACGTAGTCAGAAGCAAAGAGAGACAAGTCACGGACTCGAACGGAGTATGTGTATGGGCCTATTTGAATCCCAAATTAGCTAATTTCCAAAAGCAAAAACAAATGTGTAAAATGAAACGTTTAAAGTTTTGATGTGAGCCACATGAATACTGGGAGATGAAGAGAATCTTTTTTACGTGTTTTACAAAACCCACTTGGCAAAAGAAAGTAGAAGAAGAAGATGTGACGAAGAAGAACGCCACGTCAGTGACTAATTGCTCTTTTTCCTTGAAAAGTTTTCATTTTATGCGTGGGGCAATCTATAGCAACGTGGTTCTTTAAATATCGCAGCTTCCTCTTTTTCACTTTTTCGGCCTACGTGTTTCGTTTTGGAGCGGCCAAATACTACTCAGTAGTTTTGTCTTAAGGAAATAATTTCGACGTCCGAAAATGTTGGAATTTTGGAAGATCCAAATTAAAAAAAAAAATACTAGTTAGAATTTTTCAGTACATAAACGACGCTTTGGCTGCTAAATACTACATGATGGTATGATACACGTTTAACTTCGCTCATGACATAACAACAATACTAGACATTCCGAACTATTGAGTTATTTGTATACCAAATTATTATTTTTTTGTATGTATGGCCGAACGTATGCCAAGGCGTACTAGTATCTTCTCTTAAACACTCACACTAATTATAACTCTTGTATGTACAATTCAAATTAATCGAACAAACGAAAGCAACCGTTGAGATCTATAATTTCCATGTATTATTATCTTTTTGACGATTTGTTATTTTAATTTCAACAATAATAAAGAAGTTTTATTTTCAAAAAAATAATAAAGAAGGTTCAGGAAACAACTCGACCTATCATTTCTCATCACCCCGTCCTATAAGTACATACGTTGATCCTTCCTTACATCATATCAAGCATCTACTGAAGATCCAACTCAAAGTTTAATAATAACTTTTCTTTAAAACTTCAGATTCACCTCTATTTTACTCAAACACTAAAGCTTTAGAGATGGCAACGGCGTCGTTCAACATGCAATCAGTCTTCGCCGGTGGATTGACCACCCGCAAGATCAACACAAGCAAGCTTCTCTTCGCCGGAAACTTCCCTACTCTCAAGAGGAATTCCCCGGTGGGAGTGAGGTGCATGGCCGAGGTACATATACTTTCCTCGACTCTCTAGATCCAACGGTCACCCAACATATTATTATGAAATCCTGACCGTCTGATTGTTTGACTTTTGCAGGGCGAAAACATGAAAGATGAGTCTACTACACCTTCGACCTCCGCGGCTCAGCCTTTGCCTAAGTCATCGTCGCCACCTCCTCCTCCTCCTCCTACTAAACCTAAGGTATCATTCTGATTACTAGTTATTTCCTCCCATGTTTTTCTGTTATTTAATTAGAAAACATTGAAAGCTCTTTTGTTTCTGGTCATTACACTTCAAAATATAGAACGTTACATGCATATGTACATATAAAATATTGTATTAAATATTTTGGGATGGTGAAATATAGGTGAGCACGAAGTTTGGTGACTTGTTAGCGTTCAGCGGTCCAGCACCAGAGAGGATAAACGGACGTTTAGCGATGGTTGGATTCGTGGCTGCGTTGGCAGTTGAACTTTCCAAGGGAGAAAACGTTTTCGCTCAGATCTCCGACGGTGGTGTCTCCTGGTTCCTTGCTACGTCGGCTATCTTGACGGTTGCCTCGTTTGTGCCGCTTTTCCAAGGCATAACCGCCGAGTCAAAGTCCAAAGGTTTCATGACGTCAGACGCTGAGCTTTGGAACGGGCGTTTCGCGATGCTCGGTTTAGTCGCTTTGGCTTTCACTGAGTTTGTCAAGGGTGGAACCATCGTCTGAGGGATATAACTACAGTTTTGCCCTTGAATCCTGTAAAGTAAATCTGGCTTGCTCTTTATGTCGTGTTATGTAATAGTGAGTTGCAGTGATATTTGAAAAACTTTGGGTTATAAATTTATAACATTTTTATAATTAGTGAGATGGGTGTTTGCTAATTTGCTATCATTTAAAAATTTACGAGTTCAAGAATTTGAGAACGAGAAAAGGAATTCCATATGTGGCCAGCAAGGGTTATGGCCTGTCATCTTAAACGCAAACCTAACCAATAGCATAATGTACAGCATTCCACCAACTTTCTACTCTTACATTTATTGCTCCTCCAATAATATACAGTACATATATTTCATTGAGTTTTTCCAACTGCTTAGCAAATTGTGAAAAGGAAATATAGCTGCAACCAGTGAAAAAATTTAACGGTTGTTCATTGTTATATTCACCAATGGAAAAAGAAAGTGGTGGATTCCACAACTCAAAGGACCTCAACCACCTAGGGACAACAAAATCAACAACCGATTCATAACTCTTTAAATTAACTCTTACCAGCTCGTGATGGCTTATGGAATCACATATCTGAGGAGGACCCAGTGATGTTTGGCCAGTCTTCTGGATTAGTTAAGGTTGAAATCATATATTGTTTTATTGATTTATCTATAAAGTTTGGGTTTGTATTTGTGCTTTTCAATCACATTTTTTAATCTTCTCATACTATTTTCAAATTTAGTCATACTTAATCTGTAAAATTTGATTCAGAGAAACCTAAACGTAGATACAAAACCTTTGTTACTTTCTGTTTATGATGTTCACAAATTTTCAAAATCATTGTATAATACAGATTATATATATTTACACAAATAATTGATACAACGCAAACGCTATGATTTGCGGTTGAAAGAATCAAAAAAATATATGATCGAAACCATGTTCTACAAGGTTTTCAGAATAATAATGAAGAATCATCGAGAAAAATAGAACCCACACAGTAAAGTAGATAAAAAAAGATCAGTAATTCAACAAATTAGCAGCAAGCTAGTGAGAAAAACCAGTATTTGAAGCCCGCGTATAATAAAGCAAAGTACATGGGCCTTGATGTTAAATAATTGGGCCCATATGTTTCACCGGCTCCCTCCTTACTTGATAAATCCACTTGGAAACAATCACAGCATTGCAAGGGAATAAGGATTACTTATCAATTCTCATTTTGTATAACAACGTTTTATCAGCAATAAATTTTCTTATCTATACGTTTCACGTGAGATCATTAAAGAGTTTAATACTATCAGTAGACAGTAGAATTTAAGTAATCCAAAAGAAGTGTGTGAATCTGATATGGGCAAAAAATCCGATAAAAAGCCTCTAAATTGTTAGCAAATGAAGGAACGAGAGATGGGGCAATGACTCAGTGAGTCATGATAGCACGTGCTTACGCAATCTTAAATTCAACCGACAACGACTGGAACAGAATTTGCGTGACTCCCACTTACGACTGTCGTTTGCTTTTCCCTTCTTTTGTCCATTCCTTAATTAATCATAAAACATGATTCATCCCCCGGGGCCCGGATCTAACATTTTGTGTTTGTGGTTTTTATATTTTTTTTAAGGT
This sequence comes from Sisymbrium irio, assembly GCA_000411075.1. Classification (NCBI taxonomy): domain Eukaryota; kingdom Viridiplantae; phylum Streptophyta; class Magnoliopsida; order Brassicales; family Brassicaceae; genus Sisymbrium; species Sisymbrium irio. The sequence continues at coordinate 8,424 of KE155128.1, forward strand.
ATTGATAAAATTAGATTCGTGATCTAGTATTGGTAACTAGATTTTGTTCTTTTCAACCACATATATATAATTATATATAACACATATTCTATTTTGGTAAATTCAATCATGTTATTGACGAGTGTATCCAATGTAGGTCTATTGTTTCTTGTTGGCTATGAACCATACCACCAAGTTTATCTGCCAGTCTGTTATGTAGTCGGGACACTAGTCGGAATCTTATCTCATTTAACCGTTATAATGTCCACCATCGAATGTCATTGATTAGATTTGTCCATGCATATGTTCCACAGGTTTCTTTCCACAAGTTGTTTGAAGTCTCTTTCCATGATTTTATCCAGCGATCGTTCATCAGATTCTGCGTTGCCGTATAAACTCATCCCATAATCAAGATTAACCGTACTAATATATATATATATATATATATATATTTGTCAAAATTATTAACCCCTTTTTGTTTCCTTTTATAATCTTCATCGAACTGCTAGCTTATTGTATTGCAATTTCGGTAGCTCTATTTTTTTCGTTTTTATCAGATTGTATATAGTTGATCGTTTGGAAATGGATGTTGATACTAAAGGAGTTTTTACCTTAAAATCCCTTATCACTGTTACTAAAGTTTGATAATTGAATCCCTAAGAAGAATAAAGCAAATTGGTTCCGATGGTTGTCCATTTTGGGAAAGTATTCGAGACAATGATTATCGTGACAGGATCAAAAGCCAGTTGATAGCTTGCCATTTCCGCAATACGAGAAATAAAAATTATTTACTTCAAATAGAAATACTAAAAAATATTGAGCAGTAGAAGCCGTGTTTCTGAGATTCCACCAATTATGTGAAAAAAAAAAGAAAAAGAAAAATAAAGCCGAATAGTAAAGTGTTAAAATGAAAAGCTCGAGCCGTGTTTCAGTGTTGTCTAACAATTTCTTAACAAGTCCCGTGGTTGATATATGGGTATTGAAAATCCAGGAACATCAATTTATTTAGTATTTTTTTGTTAACAACAACTTTTTTTTCCGATCGGCCGGTGCATCTGTAATTTGGTGGTAAAGAAAGTTTTGGTAAAGGGTGAAACTCGGAAATATGAATTTGATTCTTTCTAAAAAAAATTACATTTATGTGGAAAGTCAATCAATTAGGTTTATTTATCTAATTGGTTTATCTAGTAACCAAGAATGCAACCTGTTTAATTATTTCTTGACAGTAGTCAGAAAATATTTCAAATTCAAAACGGACAATGTGATGACCGAAATTGAATTTTATAAATCTCATAGATTTTATGGTTTGTATAACCCAAATTCGATCAGAACTCATGATATTTATCCATTGAATCATTGAACTAAAGGGATAGTTCACTCTACAACACCTCGGTGTATTTCAATCAGAACTGACCAAATCAATCGATAAAATATATATTAAAAGAAACTATTAGAACTACGAGATATATTTGAATTTTTGTGGAAACTCCTACAAATCTACAATATCCAGATTTGTCATCCGAAATTTCCACGGTCACCCGTACGGTCGTCTATGTTGGTTACTATTCTATTACTATAGAGTTTAATAGCCTGATTCTATCTTGAAATGAGTTGATTCTATATAGGAAATTAGGAAAATACACGTAACTTTTATTTAACTTAGTAAAAATCAATAGAAACCAAATTGTTATCGTTTACAGCAAGTCACATATATACGCATTAGTACTTTGTGTAGATTTAGAATGACTATTTTAATTCATAATATATAGTATTAGCATTAGTTTCTTTCGATAGTGAATACGTGTACATAATTTCTCTATTTTCTTATGAAATATATAAAAGATCAACCACATAAGATATTTTTAGCACCATAGGTCATTATGTTCCTAAGAAAATACCGAATCTTATAAATTAAATTTAAACTTCAAATTAGACATCCAAGTTAAAAAAGCATAGTTTACATAAGAACAAAAACGACTAATCCAGTTCTAGCATAACAAACTAAACAACCGGATTTTGAATTCAAATGACGATGAATCATAATTTTGACCAAACTTGTAGGAAATTTGTGCATGACGCAAAATTAGTTATTATAAATAAAGAAACAATTTTATTTCCAGAAAGAAAAAGAAACATCAAAAGAACATGATTTAACCCCCAAATTCAATAAGTTAGTCTATGACTCACCTAATTGAAATAAAGCCATCCTATAGGGAACAAGTTGATTCAAATGATAAAGTACTCTTTTTCAACTTCTTCCCAGTTAGTGTGAACTAGAACCCAAATAACCAAGTTGCTCAATGAGCACATCAACATTTTCTTCATCTCCTTCGAAATCAAAATTTTGACCTTCATTTAACATATCTTCCCAAAAACCTTCACCATAAATCTCCTTGTGCTCTTTTTGGTACCCTTCTTGTTCACCTTCTTCATCTCTTTTTTCCACATCCAAGACTTCTTCTCTAGTGAACTGATCTCCAAGTCCTTGGATGTGCATAGCAAGTCTGTCCAACTCCGAGATCTGAAAGTCAGACATGTCTCCATACGTTTCATGTTTCACGCCAACAAACGCCGAGGATCCAGCATCGTTTCCATACCTTCCATAAGCACCTCCAGCGCCACTATTATCATCATCTTCCACATTAACCACATTTCTTGTCCCTTGATCGATCGGTCTTTGTCTCTTTTTGCTGATTGCCTCTTCCATCTCCTTTCTCTTTTCTTTCTGCTCAATGAGTTGCTGAAGGAAATCGGGATTCTGCATTGCGCGGGCAAGGAAGCTCATCATTTGCTGTTGCTTTGATTCAGTCTTCTTGAGCTTCTCTTCAATCAATGTGAGATACATTTTGGTGTTTTGTTGTTGCTGTCTCAGTTTCACTAGCTCCATCATCAGCACTTGTTTGTCTCGCCTTAGGCTGTCCATCTCTCCATCTAGACCATACCTACCAACTTCGATGCAACAGTTGTCTAGAGATTGTTGTTGAGAGGATGATTGAGGTGGTTGCATTTGATTATTGTTACTTGTCTTTCTTCTCCTTATTGTCTTGAGGAGATACTTTTGCCCTCTAAGAAACCCTTCATTTGCAAACTCCCATCGATCCGGATTCACTTTTCTGAAACCCTATTTATAATATTTTATGGTTAGATTCAACTCCAAATTCGTCTTAGTCAAAATTTATTATATCGCACAGCCAAAATCATTCGTTTCAATCTCTATCTTATGTATTTTATGAAGCTAGAGATGAGAGTTTTCATATAGTTATATTCCATTTGTGTATGTATATATTTAGAAAGAGAGAGAGAGAGAAGCAAATTGGTTGCATTTGCATATCAGTGTTGTAGAGATTTTTCCTTGGAGATCAGATTTATAGCAAGCAAATGCTCAAAATTTGAATAAGCTCCATTTCAAGATTTCAAGAGATCTCTAGAAACAAAAAGACACAAAAATATACAAGTGGGCTGTAAAATATTATAAGTGTCGAGATTTTTCGGAGAACAGTGATGCCCACTTGCATTTATATATATACGCTCAAGAATCCTTCAAGCAATCATGTATATAATAATTAACACTAATTAACTCTGATGCTATTAAAAGAAACGCCGAGAAAAACACCAATCAAAAGCCAAGTTTTCAAGAACTTGATTCAAAATTTGACTGCACCACAAGAAAAAATCTACAAAAATCAAGCTTTCGACCCAATAGTTGCTGTCACGATTTGATTGTGAGTTGTTAGATCTATTCAGATTCGTGCCATACACAGAATCGCATAAACACGCACATATATATATATATATAAGTGTGTATATAGTTATATATATACATAGAGAGCGAGAGAAAGAGAGAGATTAGGACTTACATATGTGTTGAGCTGGCGAACAAAGCTAGAGAAGTTATTGTGCTTGAAGAATCTGGGGAGGAGAGTCGTGGAAAAAGCTTGTGGATCCCAGACGACAAAGCTGTTATTGGTTTGGCTCCAAGACACAACATGATTGGTTCTTGAATCTTCAACCAAGTCATATGTCTTTGTCAGAAATGGAGGTGGGCCTGATTCGTGTAGACCTTCTATTGGCTGTGGAGAGCTTGATGTTGTCGGATCATTTGGGGCCATGGAGGTTGAATAGAGGTATGAGGAAGTTGAAGAAGGTGGTGGTGATGGAGAATCATTGAATCCAGTAGGAAACTCCTCTTTAATGAATCTGTATGAAGGATCCATATATGGTTTCAGATTAAATAGAGTTTAAATTAATGTCTTGATGTGGGTTTAATTTCACTAAATTTGAATTTGCAACAGAGGAAATTAAAATGTGAAATGATTTTAGAGAAACTGAAACTGAGAGGTTTTGAAATTTTGGAAATTTTTGCAGAGAGAAATTGTGTGTGTTGGGGAGTTTTGTGGGTGTGAAGATGAAGTATATATGGAGAAGAAAGGAGAGATGAGAGCAAGAAAGAGGGAGGGACAAGGAAGCAAAAGGGTTTGTATTATATTGCAATTTTATATGCACTTTTGATGATGGGTTCCTTCATCTTTATTTTTTTTTAAACCAAAATTATTTTTCCTTTTTCTTTTGTTAATTCGCGCTTTGTGTTGGCATCTAGATAGTTTGACATGCTGGAGCTAAAAGCAAATCCTGAGATATTTTCTCTACTCCCTAATGAGTCACTCTCTTCATTTAACTAAGCAAAATATTCAAAACTTTGATTAATGGTCTGTAATAGATATGCATCCGTGTTCCCTTGTGATTGGTTTAGAATAAGAATTAGTGCATGTATTTACACCCGTCAAGATCCTTCTTACTTTACATAAATATATCCTTTTCAAGAAAATTATTGAACAGCGACGTTTTCTATTCGGAAAACCTTATGTTAACTCTTTTCAAAATAATGTTAGTTCAGTTGAAATTTTTGTCTGCTCCTAGTTCTAAATTTTAACCAAAAATAAATCAAATCACCGAACTTATTTCTGTTTTATTTTGGTTATGTTAGTGTTTTTATTATAATCCACATCAAAAATTATTGTCATGTAACAATTTTGCATGAATCTATGTTTTCAAATGATTTTGGTGTAGATGCTCTAAATATGAAAGTTATAATATACATTCAATTGTGGAATCTACCGAAATTTTTTTTGATACTTTTAATAGTATTTAAGATTTAAGATTTACTAATTACAATAAAATGCATTATAGAAAGAAGAAACAATGATATGTAGAGACTTAGTTGAATTATAAGGTGAAAAGAATGTTTGATAGTAAAAGGAGAAGCTGTCTCGAACAATTAAGTTCATCGACGATTTTAAAAAATTTGGGATTTCCTATTATTTTGAGTTAGAAATAAAAACAAATTAAAATATTTTTTTATCAGAAAATATTTTTTTTTTTGTAAAGTAGCGTAAGTTGTTATATAACATTTTAATATAAATTGATAAAACTGAAATTTTGTAGAGATAAAATTCAAAATAACATGTATTGATCTCTTTTTTACTGAAATAAAATGTATTTATCTCAATAAAGTATTTATCTTAAAATATAAATACTAATGATTTTAACAATTGTGATATTTTCTAATTTTAAGTTTAATTATTTCTTAAAAGTAGGATAAAAATGACTTATCATAAATAAGAAATGTAGTTTCACAAAAATAAAATAAGAAATGTATTTTCAAAGTTTAAATCATTATTAAGACAATTTTAAAAGTGTCCCTAAAATTTTAGCTGCCTATCATTACTCTAAAATGAACCTTAAGACGAAGACCATAAAGACTATGGAAACGAGCCACCAACTGGAAGCAGATCGATTCTACCAAAATCATTCAATTACCATGATATATTGTATTCCATTTTACTCTGTAATTAGTTTTAGTCTTTTAGATTAAGTAAGATCTCACAACACAAGTGTATAGAAGAAGAAAATGAAAACCAAATTTCTATTTATAAGATCTCACAAGTGTTTCTAATTGTGCTATCGTGTCATGTTATCGGGATTCAGGCCGACAGCTTAAACCATTCCAACCTGGAAAAACCATAAAACTCAGATTAGACTAGACCGGATAATCATCACTTTTACCTTTTGGTTATAATAATCGGAATATATTATTAACTTAGAACGTGAATATTTAACAGTAAGTACGCATCCAAATGTAACACACGTACGCGACACTGCAAGCGCGTTTTTATCACACAGATGTTCATATGCTCGATTAACTTACTGTCTTTCTTAAATACTATCTATTTGTGGGGTCAAAATGAGGAAAATATCTTCCAAGTTAGAATAACATTATTATATTTTGATCAGGCGAATTTTAAAATCAAATAAATCCTACAACTAAAATCTAAAATCTATCACTAACTTGTAATTGGGAGCAACGAATACCTACCAAAAAAATAACGAGAATTTTTGTTTTTAAAAAGTGATAAAGGGGATACGTATAAAACAGTGGGTCCAAATTTGGAAACCAAACACGTGGCAACGGCTTAATTCATAAACCCGGTCCATATTTTTAATTAGGGAACAAGATTATACGTCATTATTGTTGTCTTAGTGCAAGCATTATCGACTTTTGAGGACTTCAAATCTCTGAGAAACTGACACGACGCTTGTGAGTGTGTCTAAAGCATCCAAATTTAGTAGGCGACGTGTTGGTTGTTCATTAGGTAAATCATACTTTAAGAATTTAATTATCTGTAATGTGATTACCTAAACACGTGAATCCGGACAACGTCGACACGTGTCTCGACCCGTTACATTATTTTATTTCCGATCTACTATTCGTTGATTTTGATGATTTTCGCATAACATTGAAATGTTGACTCATCTCTCAAAAGGGTTTGAAAAGTAAGATATTTATGTTCCTTCTCCTGAAATTAGATATTTGTATGCACTTTATTGTAAAGATATCCAATATCTAATGTCCGCAAAACTCGAAATATATTTCTTACATAACTAATATCCGAAATTCAAAAGCATGGTCCTTATATGACACGAGTCTGATAATGAGATGAGCATCTCCTGAGTTCGTTCAGCTCTACGAAAATCTTATAAAGTTATAATAATTGTATTTTTGATCAAGTGAGCAAGTTATATCGAGTTGCTCGGTTATCTAAAGTGAACCAAAAGTCTTAGGCTATGTTTGCCAAATTAACTTTAAAGTCTATAAATATTTTTTTTAAAAATAAAGCCTTAAAAATTATAGATTATTCAGCCGGATTTTATTATCTTAAAAGTCTTTTAAATCTTGTTAAAAACACTCAAAACCATTTTTTATAATTCATTATTCGATAATTTTTTTGAAAAACCTAAAAATTTGGCTGTTAACTTTTTTTTTAAAAAAAATCATTAAAAATTTTAAAGCCAAAGAAAAATTAAAAACCTTAAGTACATACCAAACACAGCCTAAATGGGTAATACTTTGTAGGTTACTTCCAAATTAAAATGCTTCATTGATTTCATTTATTAGTTAAAATGTTAATTTATTTAATAAAAAATAAAAAACAAAATACAATGTCAAGTTTTAAAATTTCCTTTCTTTTTGCATTATTTTGGTTATATTGGAAACTGTATATATATATGATACTAATACATTATCTTATAGAAAATGAAAAGATAACATCAACAAAAATGAAATATATCCAAATTTCTATTGCTGTCTAAATTTAATTAATCCAATGCATTCTCTAATACTCTCCCTACAACTAGACAATAATGTTTTTGAATATTTAATTTGCAACGTAGATTGTTGAATTATTGTTGTCCTAGAGATTTTGTTAGAAATATGCTACTTTCTCTGCAATATCGAGATTATGTGGTCTTGAATTGTACTACGATAATTCTTTTTAGTGTATTTTTGAATTTATAAAAAACTAAATTAGCAACAAAAAATAACTAGATTATGAGTAATATGAGAAGCGGTTTTACTATCAAATACAATCTAATAAAAAAAATGATGTAACTCTAAATTTTTCTAGAAGTTCAACCATTTATTGTATTTAGGAATACATAAACGACATTATTCTGTTTTCAGTTTCTGCTAGAGAACAAAAAATGTTAGTTTTTATTTAGTCTGACATAATATTAATAAATATCCAATTATCAATAATCTCAAATCATAATTTATACTATGATAACGTAAATACATGAAAGTAACTTTACTCTTATAATATGTTTCTTCATCTTCACTTTGGTATTGAGCCGCGGGTCTTGTACTCTTGTGTTGATAACATGCTGTATTGATTCAGGTTGTACCATAGTTATAAAAGAATCCGGAGTTCTTGACGTTTTCTACATGACAATATCCAACTATGATAATTTGTTAATTTCCTTCGAGTTTTGGTTGAGTTAAGTTTTAGTGAACTGTTATTTTGGTATTTTGAATATGTTTTTTTTTTTTTTTTGACTGAAGGTTTGAAAATGTTTTTTTGATGCAAAGATTTTTCTATCAGTTAATGACTGATCTGAAAATTGGATTCTCATCACGATAGGGATGAAACAAAAAATTAGCTTTGCATAGTAATGTATTGTTTAACTGTTTTATATGTGATAAATTTGTGGAAAATTCTTACTAAAAAACATGTTCGATCATCCCTACCTACAATTTGTAGGGCACTACATGAATCCAAATATAGATGCCAATTAATTTGTTTCAATAAAAAATGACAAATATCATCCTCTTTTTTTTCTGAGGGCCTGCAACAAGTACGGCAGTTGAATTATTTTTAAATGAAATACATCTAAGAATTAATTTGACTCAATCAGCTAAAAAAATATAAACCCGCTGAGTTACAATTGACAAATATCAACTTATGAAGTAAAGAACAAGAATAATGAAACCGATGATCATTTTTTTATATTATAAATTTATAATTATAATCTTTGTTAACGATTATAGAGACAAGAATATATATTCTACTTGCTCAAAATTATCACTAGATGTTTGACTGAATTTAAGAATATAAATATTGTTCAACATTTTCAGCAGATAAAATTGAGAACTGAAATGAGTAAATTGATTAATTATGATACATAAAAGTTAAAACACGTACAATGGGTTAGAAATAAATGGTAGAGAGACTAGTTAATACCATCTAAACACAAGACTAATCAATACTATCTTAGGAAATTTGAGTTTATACACGTTTCGATCATTATACTACACGCAAGGCAAAGTCACACGATTGGATAATTTTCAGTGTTTGCACCGAAGTCAAATGTACAACATCATATAACATTTGAGGACAAATGATACCATATAACTAAAGAACGTGATGCCATATAACATTTCTCGGGTAGACCCATTATTGTTGGCTCTTATTTTGGATCTAAACCCATTTACAAACATTGGGCCTCTTCTTTAAATTATTTCAACTGAGATATATTATATCGGAAGCATATCTAAAAGACTAAAAGTTACAGTCCATGATGATACCGAACTACATCTTTGTTTGTTTCGATTTTGTATCTTTTAAAAGCTGTGTGACTAGTGAGAACGCAGCAGCCAGCACGATTGGACAACATGAAAAAGATAAAGGAAGACTACACGAAACAAACAAAGAAGTTTTTTTTTTTTCATCTGAATTATATTGATCGAAGGTGAAATACATGGATGATAAACATAAGCCGGCAGATGACAATACAATCTCCGGAGATAGAGCCCAAAAGAAGGAATCATTAACCCAAACACGGGGAATTACAAGCAAACAACCACTAAAACTGAAAGTAATAAAAACCTACAAATCTTCATTTAAACCCAACAAACCCTTCATTGATTGCAGTACAAAGAGTCACTGTCCTGAGCAAAGCCGGAATTCTTGAACTGAACCGAATTCAGATAAGAGAGCAAAAGATGTGATGGGCTTTTTCTAGGAGAGAAGAAACGAAACTCACCTGAACCACCATGTCCACGATGAAAAGCCAGAACACTCATAAAACCACAAGAACCATAACACCTGGGAAATCTCATTTCCCTCTAAACCACCGCACCTTCATCGGATTATCACAGAACCTCAACCTCTTTATATTGCTTCAACAAACAAGAAGAAGCCACCGAGGATCTACAAGGACAAAGAACAACTGGAAGAGACACTTATTCAAAGGATGCGAGCTAGACTCCTTCGACACTGAGAGCTGGAGAGGTGACCTGAAACCAAAACCTAAACAACCTATTCTGCTCAGAACCGACCATCACACTTTAGCTTAACCCGTTGCTGAGACAAAGAACAGAAAAAAAGCACAAGAACCAAAACAGGGAGAAAAGGATTCAACCACACTAAATCAACACACACACCACAGATGGACTAAACCAAAAGAGCAGGCCTAGCCGCAGTAGGATCGATGCCATCTGGAGAGCAACGAAACGATTCATCAAGATCTGAAGATCTAGATAACAAATCGAACCGAAACCCTTTGGAGTTGCAGAGAAACAGATAGGAAATGAAGAAGAGAGGATAAGGAACAACAAGTTACAAGGAGAAACAAAGGAAACCGGCTCCGATGCTATCTAAGCCA
>KE155128.1:27090-42953 GCA_000411075.1 Sisymbrium irio
GTATAAAATATAATTAGTCTAATGAGTTAATACCTTTTTGTATGTAATCTTAAAATTATTCTCTTTTTAACACATAAGTAATGGCATTTTGGTTAATCACACATGAGAGTAAGATTTTTTATTCAAATGTTTTCTGGATTAATAATATAGGGGATAAGAACCTGATCACCAAAAAATGTGAAATAAGAACGAGAGTTTCACCTGAAGCTATACTTCCATTTAATGTATAGTTTATAATGGTAGTCCAACTATACAGGTCCGTGTGTAGGTCTTCTATCGCAATTATTAAATTAGGTAAAGAGTTTATATGTTAAAGCCAATAAAAAGGCCATGTGGAATTGAATGTCGAAGAGAAAGGAATAAAAGTAATAAAAACTTGGAAGACAGAGCGATCGGTCTTCTCTGCAGTGAATTTTAATAAGTTTGTCTTTCTCTTTGTTGGATTCACGAATCTAGTTGGTTGGAGTGTGGATCACTCGATCAGTAATTTCTAATCAGAATAAATTTTAAATATACTATAAAATCAAACACTATTAATTTAGCTACATTTTTAGTGTAATAATTTGTTATTATTTTTATACAAGATTTATAATAATTTTCAGAAAATTCATATCGATTGATTAGACGCATCAAAAATTCTATATAAAATATTGAAAGTTTGTGATAATATTTTTCAGATTCATTATTTAAATCAAATATATTGGATAAACTAATTTTCCAAAAACTATCGATATATATTATTTAATAAGAGATTTTTTGTTAAGATTTGATTCATGTTGTCATACAATGCAAGTGACTAATTGCATTAGAAAAACACTTGTAATGCTGAAAAAGACTTATAGGTAAATTGTGAAAATAATTTATTTAAGAAAATTAATTGCATTGGTGAATTTTGGTAGTGGAAAATTTAAAATGAATTTATTCTGTTTAATAAGAGAAATATTCTAATAAAAGTAACAATGACATTCTGTAAATAAAACAAAATCATTTTTACAGTTTTTTTATAAAAAAGTCACTACACATTAATATATAGAAAATAGTCATTATAGATAATTTCTCTTTGATTTTAAAATGTAAAGTACATAAAACATGGTAGATACATTAGTATATGTAGGCCTGTCCATTTTAGGATGGGTTTTTCATTCAGAACCATACTTATACTAATTTTTTGGTATTTTTAGGAGTATTTGATTTATTTAAATAAAATGAAATAAAAAATGAATTTATATTAGATAAAATATTCAAAGTATTCATTTATGAATCAAAATTTAAAAATATTAAAAGTCTTTAAATTATTAAAAGTATTTAAATTATTGAAGTTTTCCTAAATTTTTTCAAAAATATATATTCAAACCCTACAATATATTTTTCATAAAATTGACCATTACCCAAAAATTTAAAGTTTCAAAAACGATTTTATATATGAAATATTTTTTAGAATTAATATAGATTAACTGAATTTTTTAATGAATAACCGAAGTTGAATGAAAATTAAAAAAAAAAAAACTATGAAGGAAAATAAAGAGAAATAGAGAAAACAATAAAAAAATTTAGGGAGAAAAAACTAATTTTAGAGTTATGGTTGACATGACTTGCAATTACTCATTAATCGATTCCGTTAAGTGAACTTTTCCATCCACTTTTTTTTATCATGAAAATTTAGGTAATTTTTTTCAATTTATATTTGAATGACTCATACTTGTCCCTTTCGACTGATTTTTAATGTCTCGGTTCTCAAAATTATTTGGCCTACGTATAAAATCTGTGATTTGAGTGGGTTTTTGGTCCACCTGAGTCAAAATAGTAACTTTGAAATTGATGTGTAGTTGTACTCACAGGGGAACCATGTGGGTATCAAATGTTTTAACTAATTGGGAGACGATTGATAATGATTGAAGAAGAGGGTTTAATGACATCCTCTTTCTCTTTCTCTCTTATTATTCATCACTCTTTGACACGTCTCTATGAGTTTGGACCAATTTACTCCAAACTCCTAAATCCAAAAACACCTCACCGGTTTTGCCTAATGGGCGTCGTCCTCCGTCGCCAAAACCATCGTCTCATCTCAACTCTCGTTGTATTTGCTCTCCTCTTCCTTTCTTTCTCCTCCTACGCTGCCTCCTTTCTTCAAGATTCCAGTAAGAACCCGCTTAACTCTTTTGTCTATCATATTTATTCTATGTAGCATAGTTTTATGGATTTCAATATATATATAGAATGTTAACTCTTGACTTAAGTGGTAATCGCACTCGAGCTTTTAGATGCTTTGTTTCTTTCATAGTGGAAATGAGAAGAATAACTCATCTTCTATTATCAATGCTTATATACTAGAGAGTGAGTTAAGTGGGGTCTTATTTAGGTGGAAGGCTTCGGGAGAGTAGGAAGGAGACAGGTGGGTCGGGTTTACCGGGTCGGATCGTAGATCAGAAGCGGTTAGGCCGGCCGGGGTCGGTGCCTCCGAGTTGTAGATTGAAGTGCGGGAAGTGTGAGCCGTGTAAAGCAGTTCACGTTCCGATTCAAGCAGGTCTTATTACGCCATTGGAGTACTATCCCGAAGCTTGGCGCTGCAAGTGTGGCAACAAAATCTTCATGCCCTAGCTTGATTCTTAAATAATTATTGACTTCGAAAACAATCTATCGTGATTAATTGATCTTCTTTTTCTCTCTTTATTAACTGTTTTTGTCTTGGTTTGATGGATATTTATGTGGATAAGATTTAATTTATTTATCATCTTTCCTCACTACTCCTCATTTTTATTTTCAAATAATCTGATTAGATTTGCTTCTTTATAATTTTGAGGAAGCTGTACATGTGAGGACGACGGAGTCCATTAATATAGTGATTTGTATAACAGTCATGTTACTTCCATGTAGCCATCTGGATTTTAATTTGGTTAAAGGTTGTATGTTTTTAACATTTCTAAATCGTTAGTTTTATACAATTTGCAGGTGATAATATCATATTATCTTTAACAAAAATGACCGTATACAAATTTACGATACACATTGTCACATTGCATTCCTTATTAAGTGTCATTGCCCCTTTATTTATAGACAATCCACTCTAATTTTATTATATATGCTCCTTTTATGTTTTGACCCATAGGTTTAATTTGGTCCCTCGAGTCGACACTCGACACCCATCAGGCCATTACTTGTCGTGTGTGTACGTAGATCAATCCATTATTAGCAAATAATAAATTGTCCAAAAAGAAAAGAATCAAAAGATAAGTATCATATCTATAATAACGTACTTACACGTCTATAAGGGAGGAGTATTTGATATATTAACAAAATGGAATAACAGCATAAATTTCGATGACATATGCGAGAGCAGTCGATACAATTACGCAGTCTTTTCCCCCAAAATTCACCACAAACTCGCAGATGGACTCGTGCGTACTGCATAATTGCATACACTTTGTTTCTTGCATATTAATAATATTTGCTTTTGTTTTTCTATGTCTGATTTGCTTTTACTTTATGAAAAATGTTTTAAGTTTCGTGTTAACGTCATTTAAAAATGATACATTTCAGAAATATAATGTTTTCGTGTTATGATTTATTCTCAAGCTCTAAACATTATTCTCCTAAGCTTCAATTTTTATCTATTTATGTATTTGTAAGATTTTATATTCTTTACCGGAAAAGGATTGAAGAGATGATATCTCTATCGTATGATGATGTGTTACGTTATGCACATAAACCAAGGCAAGCGTACAAAACGCACGAGTTGGTCTTACAGAACTTCTTATAATTTATTTTCCAAGTCAAAAGTCAGTTTTTCACATGCACGCGGGGCCTCTTTCTACTATTTGTTCTTGACATATAAAGCAATGCATTTAATTGAACAGAAACAAAACTGAAAGATTGATTACGTGTAGCTTCTTTTTTTCCCTTAAATTAAGAAAAAATTGTGAGAAGAATGTTAACAAGGCTCAATGCTAAAGCCATGACCAAAATCGTCCCATCTCAATAAATTTAAAAAGAAAAAATATTTTCGTCTCTCTCTCTCTCTGATTCATGTAAAATACATTTTTTACAATAAGAAACAACCTTTCTATTTTTCCCATTACCTATTGGATGGTAAAATACACTTACAGAGGCTCATCGATTCATCAAGCTCAAGGACCTAACGAAAAGAAAGCACACAACACATATATCAAATGGGATTTTGCCATTTTCATATATATATTTAATTATTCACACCTGTAACTTGGTTTGTAACTTTGTATTAATGTGAGAAAGGAAACAATATGGAATTCTATAGGATTGTAATACATTTTAATCGTTTCTTTTGTTATCTTTTTCCTTAAAACGAATGAATATTTTACATGGCCTTCCTAAGATATCAAATGGGATTGGTTGTGTATCTGGGCTGGCCCAAGTACTTTTGTGGCCAATTAAAAAACACATGCCTTGGACCAAGTCTAGTCCAAAATATTTCGTGTTTGATCCTTTCTCACGATTTGCCTCCTCACTGCCACGTCAAACTAAATTGTAGAAATTTGGATCGAGTCTCGGCCGTTGCTCCACGGTGTCTCCGAACAAAAAGCAATATGGTGATTTCTTAGGGATCACAGAGCACAAATAAATAACATCTAGAATAAAAAAATTCAAAATAAATTTTCAAGAATCATGTAACCCATAGGCTATAACTTTCCGTTTGTCAAAATTTTAACGAAATGCTACGTACGTCATACTTGCGATAGGAAAAGAAAAGACAAATGTGTATCTTAATTAGGAAAAACGTAGTCATATAGTTTGTGAGATTTTCCAGTATCCAGTATCCTTAATCCTTGTAAGAAACCAACTTAATTAATTTGATGCCATAGAAAACGTAAAGTATTATCATATATAGGCGAAGAGTAACATGAAAAAGAATCAAACTATAATATATAGCACCGAAGTATATATATTAAAGGAGTTATATACCATATAAAATTATATAGAGAAGTATCAATCCATACGCGTGTGCTTATCTTTCTCTGAAGTTGATTTTGACATCTTACTTTCAGAATACAAATTTTTTGCTATTGCATTTTTTTTCTCAAACAAAACATAAAACTCTACGTACTTTTACTATTTACACTATTTGTATCTCTGTAGAAGGGGCCACTATATATACATTATCAAGCAAACCAACAAAATTGATAGAAAAGCGTGTCCAGTTTAATAAAGAAACCAGCATAACTGTTGAACATCAGCATAAGGTTTTAGCTTAATTAGCTCACTGGGAGTTATGGGTTATATATAGCTTCTTATTTATTTGGTCCGTAAATACAGAATTCCTGAAATGTATCTATCTATCGGAAAAATTGACTAGCAGTCGTTATTTAATCCTAGCAGCTTAACAATAGTCTAGAACAAAACTTCTAACTGGTATGCCGTATGCATAATAATAAGATACCTATCTTTTACCTTCTAGTCTTATAAAATAATACAGACAGTTGACGCTTTACGAATCTCAACGTAATAGATTAGAGCCCTATATACTGTAAGTCTGTAACGATTAATTAACAATCCTATAGAACAAATGCATCTACCATAGGTCCATAACGTTGGTGTAAAGGTTTTCTTGTGACTCCCTTAAACCTCTTCTACTTGTTGAGTGTTATGAATTTAGGATCTAGAGATAAAAACAGAAACTTAAAGACACAATACTTTGGTAACCGAGTTCCCACTTAAGGTACCTCTCGGGTGAGATCTTTCTCTCACAACTTCTACTAGCAAGCAAGTGTTACAAGTCTCTAACCTTCTCTCTTTGTTACAGGTTTGAGAATAACAAGAAGAGAATGGAGAAGGAGACTACACCAAGAAGCATACACCAAGAACACAAAGACTTAGAACTTTGTTTCTTCTATAACAAGGTAACTTCTAACTCCTCTCTTCACTTCTCTCTATCTCACGTACAACACCTTGTCTCTTGTTGCTATACTGAGCTTCTTCACTCTTTCTTGTTTTCTTGTGTCTCTTGTCTTGTCTTCACCTTATCCTCTTGCTCTTCTTTTGTAGTAAAGAATCTTGTCACTCTGGGCTTTAGACAATATTAGCCCAACACCAGCTTTCTGATTTCGTATTGGGCTAGGGGAAAATGACTGAGGCCCATATTTTACAATCTCCACCTTGATTTCCACGACAGATTGTCGTCTTTGTCGACTCCCCGACAAAATCATCGCCTCCTTTCTCACAGTGAACAAAAAACCAAACTTTGATCCAATTCCGATCAACCCTTTGGTGTTTTCCAGCGATCCATGTTCTGCTAACCCTCTGAACTTCTAATTCTGATTTCATGACTGCATATGGGCTGGAGATTCTCTCTTTCTCTGTGCTTCCCAATCAGACTATGACTCCTCAAGCTGCAATCTCTGCAATTTCCGATGAGCTTCTCTATTTCAGGTATTCTCAAAATCTCCTCCTTATCTCCTCTCTGTGCTGCTGGAGATAATTGACCTATGGGATTCTGAAACCTGCAACTTCTTTATCTCTGTATCTTCTATTTCCTGATACAATCTGTCTTCATGTCGTTTCTTCTTGCAGCTGCTCCACCTGAAACCAATGACCCTTGCTTTCAACTTCTGATTTCAACGGGTAGCTCACTCCTGCCAATTACTCACGATTTTTACTAAAATCATGACACATCCAGAAATTCTGATCTCAAATTTTCTTCCTTTGCTAGCTGATTCTTACTGCTCTTGAATCTTTTCCTCTGCTGCTCCACCTGGAACTTGTGATTTTTACTACACAATTCCATAAGTCCTCCAGGTAACCCCTTCACCTTTTCTTGTTATAACTTAGTTAATGACTTCCAATCTTCAGAATTTCACAGAAACTAACTCCATCCTTTGTTAATTCTGTTCTGCAAGATCAAGTCATAAACTAATGGAGTTACCTGGGACTGCTCCTTCATTCAGTGAGAGAAGAGAAGTTCACAGCAAAGCTGCAACTTCTGACCAGGTGTGTTTTCTTTCCACCTCTCTTCTTGATTATACTTAGCCAGCCTCTTCTCTAGGATAGCTTCATCTTCTATTGCTGTGATGAGAGACATAGATTCTGCTTCACTAACTTCAAACAGAAAACACTTGGCTGCTTCTTTCTCACATAAGCCTGTTGCACACTCTGAGTCCCCTGAAAAACTTTCAATGCAAACCACAGAATCATTTTTGAATCCATCTACTTCTGAGTCTTCCACAGAATCTCCATTTTCTTTATTATCCTCTCCATCCCTTGAAAGAAAATAATCTTCTGTCTCAGATTCTTCATTACTCTTCTCTACATCCCCTTGAGCTGTTTTTCTTTCGGTTCCAAAACCATTTGGAGTTGGTCCTTGAATCAAACTGTCGCTGAAAGTCACATTATTTGACTTCTTCTTGCTTGTTCCTTTCTCGGAATACACAGTTCCTGTACTCCAATTCTCTTCTCTTGACACATTCACTTCAGCCTTAGTAACTGTGCCTTGTAGATAATACAGCCCTTTATGATATTTTCCAGAAATCACATTCCTTTTATCCTTGTAGAACTGAACCCTGAAATTCCCTCCTTTGTACTTGCAACCAGACTTCTCTAACATCCCATAGGAAATCAAATTTCTAGACACATCTGGCATGTACTTGACATCCTTAAGTATCACTTCAAAACCATCTGGATTCTGAATTCGAATCTTCCCCATTCCTTTGATGTTAGCACAAGTGTTATTAGCCATCATAACTCTCCCACCATCATACTCTTTGAAGTCAAACAAAACTTCCTTATCTGGTGTGCTGTGCAATGAGCAACCAGAATCTAAAACCCACTCCTTCATGGTGTCTTGAGTACTAACGCTTAACACTAAAGGCTCTCTAGGCTCTGTTGCAATATTGACAGAATTTGGAGGTTTCTTTCTTTCTGAACAATCCCTTTTCCAGTGTCCTTCATCTCCACAAATAAAACAACCAGTGTTGTTTTTGTTAAACCGAGAATTTGACTGACCTCTGCCTCTACTCTTGGACCTTCCTCTCCCATGTCTGAAGCTTCCTTCATCAGAATTTCGATTTGATGATCTCCCTCTTGCATCAACATACAGTCCTTCACCATTTGATCTTGAAAGGCTTCCATTTTCAATCAGTTCTCTTTCTTTGGGTTTTGCTGCTCATGTGACTTCATTCAAGCTGAGAGTCTCTCTTCCATAATTAAGTGTGTCTTTAAGCTGATCATACTTGTGAGGTAAAGAACTTAGTAGCAGAATTGCTTGGACTTCTTCTGACACATCTACACCAAGATTGTTCAGGTCTGCAACAAGCTTGAGAAAGTCATCCACATTCTCATCTATGCTCTTTGAATCAGTCATCTTGAAAGTTTAAAACTTGAGCTGTAGGTAGATGCGGTTAGGCAATGAAGTCTCCATGTACAATCTGTCCAAGGTGGACCACATAGCTGCTGCTGTTTCACAATGCTTGATCTTCCGTAGAACTTGATTCCCCACATTCAAGACAATCAAATCCTTTGCCTTCTCTGATTTCTCGAATTTCACAGGATCAATGCTCATACTTGTTTCTGCTGTATCACTTGTAGCACCATCTGCTCCTTCTTTGGTTTTAGGATCTTCTTTCAAGAGTTTCTCATCTGTTAGAATCTCTTTCAACCCTAACACACCAAAGTGAGCTAACATTCTAACCTTCCATAAAGAGAAATCTCCAGATCCATCAAATCTGTCTACCTCTATCCTTGTATTTGCCATTGGGTTTCAGTCTCTAATGCAAATCTTCTAACACTCCTATCCAACCTGATGCTCTGATACCACTTGTAAAGGTTTTCATGTGACTCCCTTAAACCTCTTCTACTTGTTGAGTGTTATGAACTTAGGATCTAGAGATAAAAATAGAAAATTAAAGACACAATACTTTGGTAACCGAGTTCCCACTTAAGGTACCTCTCGGGTGAGATCTTTCTCTCACAACTTCCACTAGCAAGCAAGTGTTACAAGTCTCTAACCTTCTCTCTTTGTTACAGGTTTGAGAATAACAAGAAGAGAATGGAGAAGGAGACTACACCAAGAAGCATACANAGAGTTTCTCATCTGTTAGAATCTCTTTCAACCCTAACACACCAAAGTGAGCTAACATTCTAACCTTCCATAAAGAGAAATCTCCAGATCCATCAAATCTGTCTACCTCTATCCTTGTATTTGCCATTGGGTTTCAGTCTCTAATGCAAATCTTCTAACACTCCTATCCAACCTGATGCTCTGATACCACTTGTAAAGGTTTTCATGTGACTCCCTTAAACCTCTTCTACTTGTTGAGTGTTATGAACTTAGGATCTAGAGATAAAAATAGAAAATTAAAGACACAATACTTTGGTAACCGAGTTCCCACTTAAGGTACCTCTCGGGTGAGATCTTTCTCTCACAACTTCCACTAGCAAGCAAGTGTTACAAGTCTCTAACCTTCTCTCTTTGTTACAGGTTTGAGAATAACAAGAAGAGAATGGAGAAGGAGACTACACCAAGAAGCATACACCAAGAACACAAAGACTTAGAACTTTGTTTCTTCTATAACAAGGTAGCTTCTAACTCCTCTCTTCACTTCTCTCTATCTCACGTACAACACCTTGTCTCTTGTTGCTATACTGAGCTTCTTCACTTTTTCTTGTTTTCTTGTGTCTCTTGTCTTGTCTTCACCGTATCCTCTTGCTCTTCTTTTGTAGCGAAGAATCTTGTCACTTTGGGCTTTAGACAATATTAGCCCAACACCAGCTTTCTGATTTCGTATTGGGCTAGGGGAAAATGACTGAGGCCCATATTTTACAGTTGGTTTATACAAAGAACACTGCAAAGGAGTAGAATGACTGGTTGGTTTACAGAGACAACTATGGACAGGACTAGAAACAACATGGATCGCATATTAATTGATATTTGGATTAAACTTCATTTCTTTTAACAAGTCCTAAAACCACATTGTTTTGCATAATTTTTTGAATTACTTTACTTCAAATTTTATAGATCTGTTATGTGAATCTTTTTCTTTTCACTTACATCACAACTCATTAAATGGAATAAATTGAATTTTTATCCCTCTATTATAAAGTTTAGAGATATGTTCTTGTTTTCATCTCAAGTGTTTGTACAAAGTATATATACACACACAAGGATTGGTAGGATTAACTTAACCATAATTCCAAAAGAATCTTGCCGTTAATACTGCCATTATTCATTGTTTTGCTTCATTTAAAAGTTTAAATAAAGTGAAAATAAAACATAATTTAGGATCTCAATCCCATCATTAGTTTCATCCTTTCCAGGAGTTGACAATTCTTCCACATCAACAAAAACAGAGTTAGCCTCTACAACATACGACATGGACCAAGTCAAATCTAAATATTTCTTATTTGATATATTCTTACGATTTGCCCTCCTCACTGCCACGTGAACTCCTCTTCGTGAGCTTGTGAGTTGTGACCCATGATTTCTTTTTTCTTCTTCGCAAACACTACCATCATCATCCTCATTATTATCATAATAGGATGTGTGTCCCAGGTCTGGTGCGTGTGCACATGTAGGCTGCTATGATAAGTGAATACTGAATACGATTACCAATGATTGCAAAAGTATGATGTTCGATTTTAAACATGAGACACAAGTAGGACCACTATTTTATGCTTCCAAGAAATATCGAGAAACGGACCCACCAGATTACCACCTTAATTTTTTTGAATATATATAACTTCAAAATTAAAATTATTACAAAACGCAAACAGAATTACAATATTAAACACCGGACACCGAGTTTTGTTTAACCAAAACACCCTATATAAGACATTACACTAAAAAGAACCTCTCAACTTTCTCCAAATTCTAATTTGGCCCCCAAAGTTACAGATTATTATTTCTCCCAAAACAGCAGCTAATTTACCATGTAAGCTATTCCTTCATATCCTATATCTATTATTCCTCTCGGCAGCAACGGCAAGAAGACGTGTGACACCTTGTGTCCACATTTCATACTCTCTCTGGCTCCTGCACTCGAACTCTACAATCCCTCGCAAAACGGTCTTCATTCCAAAGTATCTCAAATCCTCTCCTCCTTCTAGCAAATGGCGGCCTGGCCAAGCCGGTACGTTTTTGATCACGTCAATCACAACATCTGAAATAATTTTGAAGAGAAAAATATTAGGCAAGAAAATATAAAGGGAGAGTGTGACCAACAGTCTTGATGTTTATCACATTTAAAAGAAAGACAGAAAAAAGTTTGAGATGGAGTCTCCTTTTGTTTTGATCTTCTGGTCACTTTTGTCCCAAACCTCCTTTTGCTTTTTAATTTTTGTTTTTAATTCTTTCTCAAATCCCCAAATTCAGATGGGAAGACCCACTTTGTATTAGAAGACAGGGACATAACTAAAGCTTTCACCTTTATTTATATCACATAATTAGTACTATAACAATATCAAACAAATTATTAGCCTTTGAGCTGATTAATTAGAATCTTGAATGATTTTATGGAGGGATTTTGAGAAATCAAGCACACATAATTTTGAGTTATTGATAATTGTATATTTGTATGCATAATTAGGGTAGATATCTCTTACTTTTTTTCTTCTTTGTGTAGGTCCCTCCAACATGCCTGCTCTTCATTTTCAACATAACCTTCATATTCAACAATCAAAACCATAAGAGTGATGCAAAGAGAACGGTTTTTAATCAGAGACTAAAGTACATCATATATATTTGGTTTTTATATAGTGGATGCTCTTTTCTTCTTTTTATCTTCTTCTCTTGGGCTCTGAAATCTCTTTTTCATGTTTGTTCTTTTAACAAGATCAGACTCATGTGGATGACAAAAGTTTCCACTGATTCGCTAATCATGCATCTCTCTTCTCTTTGATCTCTTTTTCATCTCGTCAAAGTTCATCAGATCAATGATACCATCGCTCAAGAAAGAGATCGAGGAAACTTGAGAAACAAGAAAGAGCGAATTGAACCTGATTTCCCCTGTTGATGTAAAGAGAAACTATTTTCCAATGAAGATCACCTGCCAAAACCAGAATATTAGACGAAACAAACGATCCAGGACAACAAAACTGTCACTTGAAATTAGAGAGAAACATTGCTACTATTAGCGTTTTTACCTTCGCGGGTACGTTTGAGGAGTTGACAACCTCGAGCAAGCCATTCTCTGCTGCAATGTCCCAGGAAATTATCTTCAGCTAAAAATTCTCCACTGTGGCTGCTGGTCGAGCTGCCATTGCTACCGTTAACGTTACTAGGAACATTGCTGCAACCTACTGGATTGATTCCTTTATCCACTGGAATAACAGATGCAATGTTCCACACCTCCTTTGTCGCCCTCGCCTTCAATGTAGCCATTCCTCTTAACGCTGCACCAACACACAAACACAAAGACAATCAATTTAGAACATGTTTAGAGACTGATATACGTCAAATTTAAACATGTTTTATACGTCAAATTTAAAAATATCATAAAGCTAATGAAATGAGAAAAAACAAAACAAAATAGAAAGAACCTGTGGTTGCTCCGGCGGTTAATGCCATGATATCTCCGGCGGACCGAACATTGACGGCGGAGCTAACGACGGAGGCTAAATAGTCTCTCTCAGAGCCCATAATCTCCGCAGCCTCCACGCATTGAGCAGCCACTAGTGTTGCAGCGGAAGCCACGGCCATGTCTGTTTTTGCCCTCTGCTCATCTTTCCCGGAGGTAGAAGAAGCCGCCGTCGCAGCCGCGATTGCAGCTACCGCTGCAGCCACGCCGGCGACTGATACAGTGGCATGGATCTGTGCGTTTTGTGCTCGCGTCTCTTCTTTCTTTCTCTCTTTCCGGTCTTTTATCCAGCGACCCACTGTCTTGGACTGTGTGGTTGTTGCCGTGATAGGTCCCGGAGTGTTCGCCGTTGAACGGAACTGAGAGTCGAAGTTTTGTGTGTTGTTGTTTGATCGGCAAAACTGCTGCACGCGCAAATGTCAAAGAAGAACTGCTGCTTCATAACATTTAACAAGAATATCGCAATATGGACCATAGTACGTAAGTTCTGTCGAAGTTTGTCAAAGTGAATTATTTTCATTCAGCACAAAACGGATAAAACCTAAATAAGGAAAGTCTTTAAAGAGTGATAAAACTTTAGGTTTCCGAGAAAAGAAATGTTATACAAATTTCAATAAATGATCATCGAAGAAACCAAAAACGAAGATATTTTCATCTGCGCGTAATTTGTTGGGCACAGAAAAATTACATTTTAATAAACTAAAGCATTTACGTGGAAAGAAACGATAACGTGGAAACCAAGACACAGTAACTAAAATTAACTAAAACCTAGATGAAAATCCAAACATAATGACAACAAGAGTTATTTACCGGAATGTCGTCCATTTCCGGCGGCGAAATGGGAGGACTGTCGGTTAAAGAACCGTTGAGAGGACCGCTGCTGTGAGAAAGCCGACCAGATGTTCGTGGCGACACTTCCTCCTGCTGCAAAACGAAAATTAAAGACAAAGACAGAACGAGAAAAAAGAAAGAAAATCGCATTAGAAGAAAGAAGACAAACAAACAACAGTAGAATTGTTAGCTTTTTAGACTCCCAAGAAAACTCCAAACTGTTGTGATTATGTATATAGGGGCCCATCAAAGGTGAGTGTTTTAGTAAATCATTTCGATTTTTATTAAGGAAGATGAATAATGATTTCAAATTATTGCGCATGAAAAAATAATTATCCTTTAACGCACTGATAATATTCATGAAGCAATTTTATCTTAGGTCATATGATATACAGCCCACAAATCGTATAAATACTCATTTAGGAATTTATATGAAATTAAGTACACAAAGAATTAATTGTGGAAATTAAGAATCAGGACAGAAAGAAAATTTTCAACGTTTTTTTGTTTTGTCTGCGCAAATGCTCTTTTCTTTTGACATGAGATCAAAGAAAGGAAAGGCAAGAAAAACACTCACAGACTGAGCTAAGATACGGTCCATAACCATCTGAGAAGTCACAGAGGAAGCGAAGGAAAAAGGGTTCCCGGAGACGAGACCGTCCTCCTCCGTTTCGCCGCCGACGTTAGGTTTCTCTTCGAGTATGACAGTGTCATCGCCTGAGGTCTTCAGAGGAGCCAGAGCCTTAGAGACCTCATGAGCTGAGACGCTCCAGGAGCGAGAGAGAAACTCCATCGGCTCTAGTGGCGTCTCCGGCGGTCGGAAAACCGGGTGGGATCTCCATGTTTCACGCGCTGGTTTTTCCATTTACAAAGAGAGAGAGATAGAGAAATTTTTTGAGGGTTTGAATGAAAGATGGAAGCGAAAGATGTGAACTGGCTGCGATTTATAGAGTTTGATAATTGACAATGAGAGTACAAATACATCACTCTCACTGTGGTCTTCCGCGCCAATGCTTTTTGCTTTACTCTCTCTTGATTAGAAAATTCGTTCGTTAATAAAGGTGTATGTAGTGGAGTTAATTCATTGAATTATTTCGCAGCTATATATCTTAAAGGTTTTTGTAGTGCTTAAGAAATTAATGAGACCTTTTAAGAAATAGAAAATGTTTTAATTTCATCAAAATTATTTGTTGGTTCTCAAAACAAAATTAAAACATTGAATAGAAATTAGCATTGAAGTAGCTTTCTGCCATCTAACTTAAAATCCTTAAAAGTGTGTTATATGGAAGTAATTTTTTGTTTACTTTGTTTCTTTTTCCAAAAAATTGGTATTGATATATTGATACGAATGAATCATATGTATACACACTTTATGAATTAACAAAAGATTGTGATACAACAGATTTGAATTCGTTATGCATTATGGTACACAACATTACAGTATTGATGATACAGAAATCATAATACTTGTAAATTAGAATGATCGGCTATTACAAATTTTTAATTGTTATTATTAAATTTGGTTTCAACTTGTAAAACCAACCTAAATTACGGGTCATGGATTTGGAATGCTTACATTTTCAGCGACCATTCCTTCTATCCGTTAAGATCAAGAAACACTAGAGTGCGTTTCTCAGGTCAAAATAGGTATATTGTTCTGTGCTCTTTTTCTAATAGCGATAGGCGAAGGAGGATACAAGGCATGTCTTAGAGCTTTTGGAGCAGATCAGTTTGATGAAAAAAACCCTGAAGAGTCCGAAGGTAAGAGCTCTTACTTTAACTGGTTGTATTTTGCGATATCAACTGGCATTCTGGCTACTCGATTGATCTCAAATTATGTCCAAGAGAATCTGAGTGGGACTTTAGGATTTGGGATTCCATGTCTTTCCATGATGCTTGCGTTGCTCTTCTTCTCACTTGGAACCAACACTTACCGCTTTAGCACCGGAGGAGAAGGATGACAAGGAAGAAAGCATAACAACCCTTTTGTTCGAGTCGGCCGTGTTTTTGTGGCTGCGGCTAAAAACCGACGACAAGCTCCTTCAGAAGCGTTCCGTCTTTCTGCCTATCCAAAGTTCGGAGAAATTTAGGTAATAGTAGGTTCACTACATGTTTCGTTTGTTTTTATACGTACGTTGGTCTTGTGTTTCATTTTTCACTATATACGTACGTTTGTTTTGTGGCTGCGTGTAACACCTGTCTCATCCACTCCCAAAAACAGTATGCCACATCATCTAACTTCTCTTTCAAGTAACTCATCAATACTTCATTTTATTAGATTACTAATAATTCTATAATCCCAATAACCGAAATAAAATCATACAATAAGTTTTTAAAACAAAATATGAAAAACCGTAAAATATCTCAAAAACCACTCGATCAATCGTTAGGTTCATCTACTCGTCAAGCTCACCTGAAATATAAAAAGGAGGGATTGAGCAATTGGGGAGTCACTCAGTGAGGTTGGGAAGCTATCCGTAAAACACGGTCCCAGCC
>KE155132.1:19609-35261 GCA_000411075.1 Sisymbrium irio
CTCGCAGAGGGATAGCAAGCTCCACTAAGGACGCAAAGATCTCTAAAACTCTTGATGCAGGTTTGGTGGGTTCCCAGAAACCCCCCAGTTCTCAAATATGAGGACACTCAGTTGGAAGTGTCGAGGGATTGGAAATGACCTCACAGTTCGACGCCTAGAGGAGATGCATAAAAAGTATCATCCAGGCATAATTTTCCTATCGGAGACGAAGAAGCAGCGTGCATCACTTCAGAAGATCCAACGCGATTTAGATTTTGATTTTTTATTTACTGTTGAACCTCACGGCCTAAGTGGGGGTTTAGCTTTGTTTTTTATGGATGATTTTAAAGTTAATGTTCTCTTTTCAAACAATCGGATGATTGATATTGAAGCTACAATTGATGGAATAAAAGTGTTCATGACTTTTCTTTACGGAGATCCTGTTCATGATCGCAGAGATATTGTTTGGGATAAACTAACAGAAATTTCAATGAACCGAAACGGACTATGGTTCATGATCGGTGATTTCAATGAGATAATTGGACACCATGACAAGCAAGGTGGTCGACAAAGATCGGCTATATCTTTTCTACCATTCACGCAGATGATAAGCGATTGTGGTATGGTAGAATTTCCTTGTTCTGGAAACCTGCTATCATGGGTAGGGAAAAGAGGACGCACCATTGTGCAATGCCGCTTAGACCGAGCACTCGGTAACGAGGACTGGCATGATAGTTTTCCTCACTCCAACATTCAGTACCTACGAATGTGGGGCTCGGATCATCGTCCGATCTTGGCTAACGTATTAGCTCGCCCCGTCAAAAAGAGAAAAAATTTCTGCTTTGATAAGAGATGTCTAGAGAAAGAAGACCTCATCGACATCATCAAAGAGGGTTGGAATGATCCAGATTTACCCGATAATATTAATGTAATGAACCGCATAGCTAATGTGCGTAAAAAATAGGGGTATGGCATAAACGAAATATAACCAACTCGGAGCGATTGATAACTGAGCTAAAGGAGAAGATAGATGCCTTACATTCCGACGACCAAGCGACCAATGATGAAATTGCTGCGGCCACTACTGAGTTACATGAAGCCTTAAAATCAGAAGAGTTATTTTGGAAACAAAAGAGTAGGATTCTGTGGTTGTTAGAAGGAGATCGTAACTCTAAATTCTTTCACGCGATTACCAAACAGAGGTGGGCTCGTAACCGAATAACGTCCCTACTAGATGATCAGGGCAACCAAACTGAGACGGAGGAAGGTATTGTGGCCATTGCCACAAGGTATTTACGAAATCTATTTGAAAAATCTAACCCCTCGGATATTGACCTAGCGATACAACAGATTAAACAGTCCATCACACCGGAGATGAATGAAGTGCTTACCCGACCAGTGACAGAGGAGGAGGTCAAAGCAGCACTATTTTCGATGCACCCCGAAAAAGCCCCTGGACCGGATGGTATGACCGCATTTTTCTATCAAAAATTCTGGAACGTCGTAAAGGAAGAATTAACCCATATGGTTAATTATTTTCTTGTTAATGGTATCATTGTACCTGGTATTAACGAAACCAATATCTGTCTTATACCCAAAAAAGACAAGCCCAAGGAGATGGGACAATTTAGGCCAATTAGCTTATGCAATGTTAGTTATAAGATTATTTCTAAACTACTTTGCCAGCGCCTGAAGACAGTGCTTCCCAGCATTATTTTAGAGACCCAGTCAGCCTTTGTTGCGGGAAGACAAATCACTGATAATATTTTAGTAGCCCAAGAAATGTTCCACGCTTTAAGAACAAACCCAGGAGGAAGAATTAAGAGAATGACTATTAAGACTGACATGAGCAAAGCTTATGATAGAGTCGAATGGGAATTCATTGAAGCTGTTATGTGGAAAATGGGGTTCTCGGAAACATGGATTGGTTGGATAATGCGTTGTGTTAGTTCGGTCACTTATCATGTTCTCATAAATGGGAACCCCCGAGGTAACATCACTCCTAAGCGTGGACTGAGACAAGGGGATCCTTTGTCTCCTTTTATCTTCATCTTGTGCACGGAAGCGCTCATTGCCCTTCTCAACTCAGCAGAAGATCTTGGTAAGATTAGGAGAATGCGGGTAGCTCGCGCTAGCCCTCCAGTATCTCACCTCCTTTTTGCTGACGATGGCCTGTTCTTTTGTAAGGCGGAGCCCCGTGAATGCGATGAAATTCTGAAAATTCTCCACACCTATGGTAAAGCCTCGGGACGGAGTATAAACTTCAAAAAATCGTCCTTGCTCTTTGGCAAGAAGATCCCCAATGCAACAAAGGAATCAATCAAGCAGGTAACCGGAATAAATAATGAGGGTGGCATGGGTACCTACCTTGGGATCCCAGAGGACATAAGTGGATCAAAATGTAAGATCTTCGCCTTTATAAAGGACCGCCTCCAGAGTAGAGCCAATTGCTGGTCTTCCCGAAGATTGTCTCGGGGTGGCAAGGAGGTATTAATCAAATCTATTGCCTTAGCGCTTCCAACGTACACCATGTCTTCTTTTTCTTCTTCCTCTCGATATATGTGAGAAATTGGCAAGTGCTATTGCGAGATTCTGGTGGAGTTCGAACCCTCCTAAAAGAGGTATACACTGGATGAAATGGGACGAAATATGCACCCCTCGTGAGCAAGGCGGTATAGGTTTCCGTGCTATTCACGAATTCAACCTTGCCCTTCTCGGTAAACAGCTTTGGAGACTTCTCCAATACCCGGACTCACTCCTAGCGAGAGTCATGAGAGGTAGATACTATAAGTATAGTTCGCCCTTGCGATATACTAGTTCTGATAACCCCTCTTATGGCTGGACGAGCATTATATCTTCACGACCCTTAACTCCATTGGGATCAGACAAAAGATACACTCAGGTCTCAATACGAGGGTATGGGAAGATCCGTGGATCCCAACTAACCCAAGTCGCCCAGCTAGAGCCCGCGTACCGGTAGCCCATCCCGCCATGACGGTTAGCGACTTCATCTCGAAAGAGACCAAGACGTGGGACCTTCCTCTCCTCGAAACGTTTATCGCTCAAGAGGATATACCCTTGATTTGCAGCCTGGCGGTTAGTGATACTTTTCACAGGGATGCTTTTAGTTGGAATTTCACTAAAACGGGCCACTACACAGTAAAATCGGGATATTGGGTCGCAAGGAATCGGCTCCAACCTAATAAGAGAGACAGCTTAATGGAACCAAGCATCCATGCTCTCTAAGCACATGCTTGGAAGGTAAAACCGCCTTCGAAGATCAAACATTTCCTATGGCAGATCATCTCGGGACAACTTGCAGTTACGAATAATATATCTCGCACGGGAATACGATGTAATAATTTCTGCCCGCGTTGCGGCGAGCAGAATGAAACCATTAATCACGCCATATTTGAATGCGCACAGGCCAGACAGACATGGGCTTTAGCATCGACTCCATCCCCCGTTGAGTACTGCCCGGCCGCAGGGGTCTATACGAGGATTGACTTCCTCTTCTGGCACATATCCGAACTTCAGTCTTTAGAGAACAACATGGAACCTTTTCCATAGATTATCTGGTTCATATGGAAGGCCCATAACGAGAAATTATTCAGGGGAATCACTCGCGAACCTAACGAGATTACTAGACACGCTATGAGTGAATGCCGAGCTTGGCATGGAGCAAACTCTATTGAGTTACCTACGATATGAACCCTTGTTCCTCGCCTCCCCCAGCCCCTGAGCTTGCACAATATTTGTTTGGTGGATGGATCATGGACACTGGACATCACTTTTAGCGGTTTGGGTTGGATAAAGTTAGACGAAGATGGACAGAAACGACTGATTGGACTGCATAACCAACCCCGACGTCTATCCCCGCTCCACACAGAACTCGAAGCTCTAAATTGGGCTATGCATTGCATTTTGGAAAATTGTAGAGATCAAGCTTTTGGGACGGACTGTCAAGAACTGCTCAAGATGATCCAGAAACCAGAGGAGTGGCCAGGCTTTTCGACAGAACTTAAAATCTTTGCTAATCTTTGAAGACGCTTTGAGACATTCTCGCTACGATACATCCCTCGGGGAAGTAATGGAGCAGCAGACTCTCTAGCCAAGATCGCAAGAACCTCTCCTAATGCTATTTTATTTTCTGGTGTATTCTATTCTGGTGTGGCTCATCACACCACCTCAAGTCTGAGTAATAGAGTAGCCTTTTGTTGACAAAAAAAAAATATATATATATATATATAATAATTCCTAAAACCCAATACATTATTTGATCCAATTTGCTTAGGTGTGTGATAGGATTATATTATATTAGCAATAGATTCTCAATCTATAGATTATAAGCGGTTTCTAAAAAAACATTATAACTACATAATATTATACGATTGTCGAACATCAACGTTATGACTTAAAACAATTGATTTTAAGATATTTCCAACACCTGACAATTAGCTTTTCATTCATATTGTATGTAATTAAGGATGATACCTCACGTATTACATCATCAAAATCTATTGTCTGTAACTTAATTCATTAAAAGTATAATATCAATTCATTTCCAATGAATTAGTGTATTTTTGTAAAGGAAATAAAAATTATATTTTTGAAAAGAAGTGTGTTCAAAAGTGTATCTTTTGAAAATTTCTCATTTTCTATTACAGTTATGATTTTAAAATATAATTTTTCTGAGAAAGTTTTAAATAGTTGCTAAACACAAAAACGAAAAAATTTAATAAAATAAAAATCATGATTTTTTAGAGGGTAATATAATATATTTTAAACAAAAAACTAAAGAAACTATCATTCGAGTCTTTTAAAAAATAACTACAGCAAAATTGAAACAACAAAAGAGAACCAAAATTCTAAAAACACGTAAAACTAAAAACCAAAGCAAAAAATATAAAATACAAACAATCAAAAGCTAGACCTGACTTTTAATTAAACCATGAACCAAAACAAATCTAACGTTAGTAAAACTGATTATTGTAAAATTATCATCCTAACGAAATCTTAACTGTAGAACTGATTCACACCGTTGTTCAAATTTGAGAAATTTTGAAAAAAAGATTGTGCCGTTGTAATATAAAATTTACAATGCACGATGTGTCAAAAACAATTGACCGTTATAATTCAAATCTACCACCTCGGAAGGGGTAAAGATGGGCCTGAGTTAGTTACTTAATGGGCTTGCAGCTTGCTTATATGACGTTAATCCAAAAGTGGCATATATGACGTTAATCCTTATCCTTGTGCCTTATAATCAATCGATCGAGAAAGTTCTATCTCGCTATCCGATTTCAGCCGTTTCATTCAATTTCAAATTTTAAGGTTTGAGATTTTCGTGTTGCTTTGGTCAATCGTTATGCAATTGCTTCCTCTATTGGTGCAATTGATTCAACCTGTGGAGGCGGACAACAACATGACGGTCTCTCTGTAAGTTCCGAAGAAAACCCTCCTCTTGTATTCGCTTTTTTGATCTTATCACCTTCGATTTTAGTCGGTTTAGGGTTTTAAGTTTGCCTATTTATCTTTCTTGGTTTTTGGGGTTTTAAGTATGAGAAACTAATAATTGGATATGAATTGAATCCTTTCTTAGTCTCCTGGGTTTTGGCAAGGATGAGACTTAACTTTGTTGGGATTTAATTAAAAATTTGTCTTTTGTCTGAGGAATTTAAACGTTGGTGTGAATCATGTTTGTGGCCTGCAGGCAAGTGATGTTGGAGAAAGAGAGAGAGAGAGAAAATCAGAATCTGAAACTAGCACTTGAAGCTCCAATGTCGTTACGAGTTCCATTTGGGTATTTCAATCCCTTCCTTCTTTTTTCGACCAATCAAATTGTCTTTCGCTCATCTCTTTATGGGTTTGTGGAGATCTTGGTGGTTTTTGCATCTCCTCGACCAGAGTTGCTAGTATATTTATTCAATTCCATTTTTAGACGATAATCAAAGTGTAGACTTCTGGTGAGTTGATGAGTTAACAGGCCTGCATTATCTTATAGTATTAGAGGATAGCGCAAGTGAGATTTTGAATCAATATTAGCAGCATATGAGAATGAAACTTTTTACTAGAATGTTTAAATCTCCATGACTATGCAAATGTATGCCAATAAGGTGACAGTCTCTAACAAATGTGGCTAGTATCTTCTTGTGAATCGGTTTCTTCTTCCCGCATTAGATACATGTTGTGTTTAGCAAGTTTCTATTTGTGGCTGGTGGATTTTTTGCTATATGTTGCTTTAGCTTCAGCTGGCTTGCCTAGTCACAGAGCTATAAACAAATGCCTCTTCTTGTAATCGAGGTAATTTTAATTACCTCTCTGAACTGTTCCGTTGTGCCTGAATGCTTGTCTCGGCTCTATGAATAACTCGGTTTACTAGCCTTGTCCACTGTCTGATATACTGGAAATGAGCTAATTAAGATTAGCTAGCTCAGTGAAGTGTCCCTGATACTAAAATATAGATGAGCTTGTCCCACGGTTGCCTAGTCACGGAGCTATAAACAAATGCCTCGGAATGGGTAATTCTGACATGTCCTTGATGCGAGAATAGAAATGAGCTTGTCCTGCCTCATTACTACGGTTAGATCGAGAATGTCCCTATGCCATTACAGAAATGAGCTTGTCCCTGAATAACTCGAGCTGTAATATACAATGCTTTGCAGATTACCTCGCTGAAATGTCTCTGATGACAAAAGAGCACAAATGAGCCTGTCCTACTGTATAATTGAGAATGTCCCTGAATAACTCGGGTACTAGTCACCCGAGCTATAAACAATTGCCTTGTATTGAGGTAATTTTAATTACCTCTCTAAAATGTCCCTTATGCTAGATTGCGAATGAGGTTGTCCCTTTGAGCTACTTGGGTACCTAATCATCTGAAATTTCTTGAGATCCTTGTCCCTGATGATACAATGTGAGCTTGTCCAGTTCTAAGGATAACTTGGTTTCCTAGTCACCGAGCTTTGAACCAATGGCACGGCCTAGAATCAGGTAATCTAAATTACCTTTCTAAATCGTCCCTAATAATGTCGCTTATGCTAGATTTCGAATGAAGTTGTCCCTTTGGGCTACTTGGGTTTACCTGAGTTAAACACATAAATGCCTCTGGAATTGCTTGAGATCCTTGGCACTCAAGCGAACTAAAAGCCAAGAGTGACTCCCTGATGCAAAATTGCAAATGAGCTTGTCTTAATTTCCTGGATAAACAAAAGGCATGCCTAGAAATCAAGGTAATCCAAATAACCTTTCTGAATTGTCCTTGATGCCTGAAAAAAGGAGCTTCATTCCTTTGAATAATTTGGTTTCCCAGTCTCAGAGCTATAAACAAATGCCTTGAAACAAGGTAATCTTAATTACTTCTCAGAATCTTAACTCAAACGAGCTAATTCTATGGTGATTGGTGACTAAATAAGCAAATGCCTCGTATCAAGGAAATCTTAATTACCTCTGAAAGCTGATGGTAAAGAATAAATGAGCTTGTCTCTAGGTTTCCTGGTCAACGAGCTATATAAAAAATAATGTCACTAATGCTAAATTGTGAATGATTGTCCTGCTTCTTTGGGTTACTTAGGTTTCTAGTCGCCTGAGTTAAACACATGAATGTCTCTGAAAATTGTCGCTGATGGTAGAATGGAAAAGAGCTTATCCCCACCTCGTTAAATTACTCAGGTTTCTAGTCATCTGAATCAAACACAAATGCCTCTGGGATTGTTTGAGATCCTAGTCACTCAAGCTAAATATTAAGTCAAAAGAAAAGCAAAGAGATTAAAGGATGCAAATGATGAGTTTGTCTCATTACAAGAGGGAAAATAAAGTAAGCGTCATTACATGAGGAGTTAGAGTCAGAACGACTTTACAGCAAGAAGATTAATCCTTTTTTTCTTTGCCTTTCAGGTTCCTTGGCAAGGCCAAGAATTTGAGACAGACTGCTTTTAGCTTGAAGCTATGATGCTGCTCCGCTAGGGCCATGGTGGTGATTGATTCACAAAGTTATGACTCGCAGATCACTTTAAGCCGCTCAACAGCATTAAGGTCTACCGCTGCAAGCAGATTAAGCCACAAGGGTCCTGACTAGAGCATCCACCGGAGATGAGCTTATCCCGTGGTTATAAACAAATGCCTCGAAAATGAGGTAATCTTAATTACCTCTCTTAATTTTCCCTGATGCCAGAAAAGAAATGAGCTTGTCTCACGGTTGCCTAGTCACAGAGCTATAAACAAATGCCTCATCTTATAATCGAACAGTTCAGATCTCTGAACTGTTCCTTGGTGCCTGAATGCAAATTAGCTTATCTCGGCTCTATGAATAACTCGGTTTACTAATGTCTTACCTCTGTGAAATGTTCCTGATACTAAAATATAGATGAGCTTGTCCCACGGTTGCCTTATCACGGAGCTATAAACAAATGCCTCGAACTGAGGTAATTACCTCTCTGAGATATCCCTGATGCTAGAAAAGAAACGAGCTTGTCCTACGGTTGCCTAGTCACAGAGCTATAAATAAATGTCTTGAAATAAATGTCCCTTTACAGCTAAGTTATTCAGGGTCAAGCTCATTTCTGTAATGGCATCAGGGACATTCTTGATCTAAATTATGACGGAGCTATAAACAAATGCTTCGAAATGAGGTCATTTTCTCTCTGAGATGTCCCTGATGCTAGAAAAGAAATGAGCTTGTCCCCCGGTTGCCTAGTCACAGAGCTATAAACAAATGCCTCGGAATGAATGTCCCTTTACTACGGTTAGAGCAACAATGTCCTTGATGCCATTACAGAAATGAGCTTGTCCCTGAATAACTCGAGCTGTAAAATAAATGCCTGGTAACGAGGTAATCTTAATTACCTTGCTGAAACGGCCCTGATGATGACAGAACACAAATGAGCTTGTATTACTGTATAATTGAGAATGTCCTTGAATAACTCGGGTTTCCTAGTCACCCGAGCTATAAACAAATGCCTATAATGAGGTAATTTTAATAACCTCTATGAAATGTCCCTTAAGCTAGATTGCGAATGAGGCTATCCCTTTGAGATACTTGGGTTCCTTGTCACCTGAAATTGCTTGAGATCCTTCTATGGATAACTTGGTTTCCTAGTCCCCGAGCTATGAACAAAAGGCTCGTCCTAGAATCAAGGTGATCTTAATTACCTTTCTTAATCGTCCATAATAATGACACTATACTAGATTGAGGGCTACCTGGGTTCCTAGTCCCCTGAGTTAACACATAATTGCCCCTGGATTTGCTTGATATCCTTGTCACTCAAGCGTACTAAAAAGCCAAGAGTAAGTCCCTCATGGTACATTGCAAATGAGCTTGTCTCAGTTCCCTGGATAACTGGGTTTCCTAGTCATTGACCTTCAAATAAAGGACATGCCTAGAAACAAGGTAATGCAAATAACCTTTCTAAAATGTCTCTGATGCCTGAAAAAAAAAAAAAGAGCTTTTTTCCTTTGAATAACTTGGTGTTTCCCAGTCTCAGACCTATAAACAAATGCCTAGAAACAAGGTAATCTTAATTAATTCCCCTGATGCCAAAACTCAAATGAGCTTATCTTACGGTGACTAAATAAGCAAATGCATTGTAACAAGGTAATCTTAATTACCTCTCTTGTCCCTTATGACTGAACATGAATGGCTTGTCCTACGTTTTACTAGTCACCGTAGAGAGGGTAATATTAATTAACTCTGAACCTTGTTCCCAAAGAGTAAATGAGGATGTCTCAAGGTTTCCTAGTCACCGAGATATAAACAAATAATGTCACTAATGCTGGATAACTTGGTTTCCTAGTAACCGAGCTATGAACAAAAAGTTGTCCTAGAAGGTGATCTAAATTACCATTATAAATCGTCCCTAATAATGTCACTAATGCTAGTGTGCTAATGTCACTTAGGTTTCTAGTCGCCTGAGTTAAACACATAAATGCCTCTGAAAATTGTCACTGATGCTAGAATGCAAACGAGTTTATCCCATCTCGTTAAATTAGTCAGGTTTCTAGTCACCTGACGTAAACACAAATGTCTCTGGAATTGTTTGAGATCCTAGTCACCCAAGCTAAATGATAAGTCAAAAAGAAAAGCAAAGAGATTAAAGGATGCAAATAGTGAGGTTGTCTCGCCTTTTTGGACTACTCGATCGGGTTTCTAATCAACTGAGTTCAACACAAATGTCGTAGCCGAGACCTAATTGTAAGAATTAGGTGAATATAATCACATTTGTGAAATTGGTCAAGCTAAAAGAAAAACCGACAGAACAACCGAGTTTGCGAACAAGTGGGAAAATAGCATAAGCCTCATTACATGAGCAGAGAGTTGGACTCAGAACGGCTATACAACAAGAAGCTCAATCCTTTTTTTCTCTACCTTTCAGGTTCTTTGGCAAAGTCACGAATTTGAGACGGACTGCTTTTATCTCGAAGCAATGATGCTGCTCCGATAGGGCCAAGGTGGTAGCAACCTTGTTTATGGTGATTCCTTCACAAAGTTTTGACTCGCAGGTCACGTTAAGCCGCTCAACAGCATAAAGGTCTACCGCTGCCAGCAGATGATGCTGACCCGCAAGAGTCATGACTGGAGCATCCACCGGAGGCGAACCACGACTTTTGTGTGAAAAGAATTCTGGAGAAGCACAAGTTACCACACACTGCTTTGCTGCTTCTAATTCTTCTTGGGACTTGTATGGTTATCGGAGATGTACTTCTCACTCCAGCTATCTCATCAGGTATGATTACTTCTGCGTGTGGGTATCGTGTAGATATATCTTAATGTTTTAGCTTTGGCTAAATGTGTTTTCTAACCTTTTCTTTCTGTTGTATGTAGTATTCTCTGCTGTGTCAGGTCTTGAGCTGAATATGTCTAAAGGACATCACCAATGTAAGTACACAAAATCTAGTTTAATGTCAGTTTTTGCTTTCTTG
Organism: Sisymbrium irio; assembly: GCA_000411075.1. Lineage (NCBI taxonomy): Eukaryota > Viridiplantae > Streptophyta > Magnoliopsida > Brassicales > Brassicaceae > Sisymbrium > Sisymbrium irio. The sequence continues at coordinate 30,506 of KE155132.1, forward strand.
AGTTCTGATGAATGATATATGGCTTTCATATATTGATCAAACGCGCAGATGCAGTGATCAACTTCAACAGAATTTCACTAGTGGTGTAGCTACTGTTGCTGTGTTAGAAATATTTCTGATGGGTTGTTTTTTCTTCTTGCAAACGGTTTACAGTTGAGAGAAGTTGTGTTGACGGATGTTCCACAGTGGCATGTAGCCCAAAATTCATTGACATTGGTTCAGATGATAAGGATCCGATCCTCGACTCTGTAGCCTATGTGCACCTAATATCTACTAGAACCTGCGTGTTGCTGAGGTAATAATTCTTTGATATTGATATATCTTAGGGCGATGCATCTGGTTATCTAACGACTTGTCTATTTCAGAACTTAAACGCAGACCACTTCCTGACTCAAACAATGCGGGGAATTTTGGTTGATTGGCTCGTAGAGGTAATATTTACATCCCTGTCTTTTTGGTAACTTCTGACTTTCTGAAGTATTCTCACAAGTCAAGGTTTTTAGGTCTCATAGGAATACACACTTTTACCCGACACTCTCTACCTTGCATTATATCTCATAGATTCGTTTCTGCATGGAAACTACATGGAAGGACAAAGCTTCAATTGCTCGGCACCACTTATATGCTCATTTCATCATCACATAATAATTTATTCCCAGTAAATCAAACAATGTTGGTGAAAGGCAGCATCTAAGAGAGTTTGGTGTTTCATGAAACCTCTTGCCATTAGTATGAGGAAATTTGTGCATTACGCATTGAAGAGTTCTGTTTTATCACAGATAACACTTACACAAGAGATCAGGTCCTAGAAAAGGAGAGCCAAGTACTCAAGCATTTTAGCTTTCAAATTTACACTCGCACTTCAAATACATTGCCTCCGGTCACCTAATTTTAGCTGCATTGAAGCAGAGAATTCTCGCAGGTAACATTTGTGATATCCTTAAGAACAGCTCGCTTCTTAGGTGCATTGGCGTTTACTGCTTTTAGTTCATCTATTTCAGGTATGAGAATTTCTAATTCTCTCTTTATAAGATACTTTATTTCGTGATTTTAAACATAAATTCGATTATTAAACTTATTTCTATTTAAGCAATACAAGTGTTTTCAAACAAGTATGTTTTCTTCTTTTGTTATATCTTGTTATTCTTGTTTGTGTTGATTTTCTTGCGCATTCCCACTTTGGTTCCAAATAAGTTTCTTTTAGAATGATTTTTTTTTATTAAATCAATTAATGAAGTTGATGTATAAAAAAGGTATCTTCGTATTAAACATACTTTGACAAAATTTGAGTGTAAGAGATGAAAGATCTTTATTATTAATTTTGTCTGTTTTTTTCTTATATTTAATTTTGGATAAAATGTATATATAAAATTGAAAGTTTGAGATGTAACATCTATAGTATTGATATATTATACAATTTACTAAATTTTAAGTTTGAACTGTATTTTTTAGTTTTTTTTTCGTTTTTACGTGCTTTACTTAAAAAAAATAAAAATATAAAATTTGCTGATTTTAGTCGGTTATGATTCTAACTCATCATATAATATAATGTCATATTTTTATAATAATTTACAATATTTTATATCATATATAATATAAATATTTTATTTTTTATAAATAATTATTTAATTTTGTCCAAAAATAAAACAAGAAAAAATGAGAAAAAATATAATAAATAAAAGTAATTATTGATAAAAATGTTAATAAATTATTTTTAATATATAAAATCTGAATGATTATATGTGATGATTATGTGTATATAATTTATTATGTTAATAAAGTTTATATTAAATAAATTTTATTTTATGAAATGATAAATATGTCGTTAATCTACAATGACATGTATCATAGTGATACATAAGGGTAAGGTTAACAAGTGTAATATTAATAAAAAGTGTGTTTTTGTTTTTATAATATAGATTTATCGTATGTTGTTATTTTAGTTAAACCTTGAATGTAATATGCATAGAAAATAAAGAAAATACTGTATGAATAATAAAGTAACATTTGGTTCTTAAAAAAAACATGAAATAATATACCAATTCATGGAAATAATCAAGGACATTGTTGTCGGCAACAAATTTATGATTCTTGTCTTTTGTCACTAGTTTGTTGGATATTAGATTTGGATCCTAAGGTTATTTTTTTATTGTTAAATATTTGATTTTATATTTTATTTATTAAAATTAAATAAAATAATATATAAACAGTTAATAAAACCTAATAATATTTTTGGATTAACACTAAATTAGTATTAATTAAGATTTTAGGCTGAATCGAATTTTTATCAAAGTCTAATCTGTTATAAAAAAATGTTTTACAATTTATTACATAAAAACATTTTGAATATTATAATGTTAAAACTAAAAACAACAAAACATAAATCTTATATGATAATATTTGAGCTTCAATTGGATTATTATAATGTGCATTAATTTGAAATTATAATTTTTAAAGATCAATCAATCATTATTTTTACTTTATTATATGACAGTCAAAAACAATTAATGTTATATTTATATTCATTAATAATATAATAGACTATATCATAGTTTTTAAAATAATATTTTTAATGTGTAACTATTTTTAAATAATGTATATTTGTAAATTTTAAAAATGTAAGATATATTATATATTTCATAGTTTTAATATGTTATGATAGATAATGATATTTTTTAGTTGAATCTTTTTTATACTTATTAAAAATATATTTTTCTGAAATTATAATTTGAGATGTACTAATAGCTTTATTTTTAAATATACGATGAAATTATATAATATATTTTATTAGTTTTTATTTTTATTTTTAATATTTTTATAATTAATTCTATATTATATAAATATTTAGAAAAGTTAAAATATGATAATCCGCCCATCAAACTTATCGTTTCTTACATAATTTTAATAATTTAATAATTAAAAAGAGTTAGTTAGTGTTTAACATGTTTTTTAATTATTTAAATATTTTACATATTTGAATAAATAAGATATATAAACTTGTATTTATAAAAATATCAACATGTGTCACTATGTGAATAATATAGATATCAAATCAAAAATACATAAAATAATTTTATGTTACTTTCAGTATATATTTACCAAACATATTTTTCTGCTAACTTTTGTATATTTATCAAAATTTGATTCTATGAGTTATAAAAATGATTGATTGATTCTATTATCATTAATTTCGTTTTTAATTAATGAGAGAAGTGAAACATATTATTTAAATTGTTTAGACATTTATCTAATTAATATATTTTTATTTATGAGAATTAATTTCTATATAATCATATGTGATTAAGTGTATAAAATTTATTATAGTCTATATACATGTTTAATTTAAATTACTCTTAATGAATTTAAATATTTTAATGACATTTCTTGTAAATCGTACATGAATGTGAAGTTTGTTTCAAAAATGTTTCCTCAATTAATTTACATCTTTTTATATTTATTAAAAATATATTTTTTCGGAAATTATAATTTGAGATGTACTGATAGTTTTAATTTTATATATATGATGAAATTATATAATATATTTCATTATTTTTTTTTTATTGTCTAATATTTTAGTAACTAAATTTATATTGTATATATTTAGGATAGTTAAAATATGACAATCTACTTATCAAACTTGTCGTTTCTTACGTATTTTTGATGGTTTTATAATTAAAATGAGTTAATTAATGTTTAATATGTTTTTTAATTATCTAAATATTTTACATATTTAAATAAATACAATATATAAACTTGTATTTATAAAAATATTAACATGTCTCACTAAGTGAATAATATAGATATCTAATTAAAAATACATAAAAAATTAATGTTACTTTTAATATATATTTATCAAAAATATTTTCTGCTAATTTTTTATATTTATCAAAATAATTGATTTATTATATTTTCATTAATTTTGTTTTTGATTAATGAGAAGTGAAACATATTATTTTAGATTGTTTAGATATATATCTAATTAATATATTTTTATTTATGGAAATTAATGTCCACATAATTATATGTGATTATGTATATGAAACTTATTATAATTTGGGCAATTTACCAAAATGTTAGTAAATTCAGTTTGGTTTCCAGAAATGTTTGTGCACGTTAGAAATGACAAAAATGTTTTAGCATCTTTTTATTGACAAAAATATCCTTACCTCAAACCCTAAACCGAAATCGCTCATTTCTTCTCGTCTCGCCCGAAAACAAAGTCGCCGACGCCGTCGATCTCTCGCCCTCTTCATCTCTCTCGCCGTCGTCTTCATCTTCATCTCTCGCTGTCGTCGTCGAGCTGTTGCCGTCTTCATCTCTCTCCGTCGTCATCTTCATCTCTCTCGCCGTTTTCATCTCTCGCTGTCGTCATCCTCATCTCTCTTGCCGTCTTCATCCTCATCTCTCTTGCCGTCTTCATCCTCATATCTCTCGCCATCAACGAATCGTCGCTGAACGAATTTAAGGTCATTCTCTTTGCCTTTTTCTTTTTCATTTTTTTTGTGTGAAAGACTTTAGCTTTGTTGATTGTTCGGTTGTCTGCAACATTTTTTGATTAATGAAAAGCAGGTTGTTACACGAAAGTCTGAGTATTTGGGAAATCCTTCCTTAAAATGTTAGATTCCTTCCTGAAAAATGTTAGATGCCTTTCTGAAATATCAAAGAGTCTCACGGATATTAGTTTTCTCCATTGCAGGTGCAAGAAATGGATCATTTCTTTTCACAAACCATCAAAATCCCGACTCTGAAGTTCAAC
>KE155132.1:123179-133600 GCA_000411075.1 Sisymbrium irio
AACCAAACAACACCATTAATAGCTGAATAACTAATACTGTGAAGTTTTCTTTAGTTTTGATGAAAGTAAAAAGGATGGAACCTTAGAGTATTCAATCTATGATTTCCAGTCCCATGATTTTGACTTTCTGTTAGCCCGACCCATGTATGTAATAAGAAAAATAGAAAAAGTAAGCAAACAACGCCATTAACAAAATTACATGATGATGTGCCTTATATTGCTGGACGATGGTGCCGTAATATTTTTTAAAACCCTAAAAAAATCTGAGAGAACAACGAAATAAAAAGTAAAAAAAAGAAGCAAAAACCTAGAGGCAGAGCAGAAATTAAATGAACTTGTACGGGTATGGGAGAGTATGTCACATATTTATATGGAAATAATTAGGGTTAAGATCTAATAATCTTTTATTTTTTTTGGTAATAACAATAATTGAAGCCATCGCATATTCATTTTTGTATAACGCGATAATCATATTTATTAAGATGGGAGAAAAATATATTTTGCGAATCTAAAGAAAATATACAAAATCATCTTTTAAAAATATATTTAATTTTTCCTTTTGTCATATTTGGCGAATGTATATTGTAAAAATTATCTATAAGGAAAATATATTTATGAAAATCAAACAGAATAGGCACTATCAAATTTATGTCCTATTCTAAATTTTCTTAATCAAAAAAAAACAAATTTCTTTTTATAGATATTGATAATAATGAAAACCACCGAAAATCTTTTTCATTATTCAAAATTAATTTTTTGTGTAATGCGACAATCATATTTATTAAGATCAGAAAAAAATCTCTTACAAATCTAAAAAAATATACAAAATTATATTTTCTATTCTAATATATGTAATATTTCCTTTTATTGTATATTTGGTGAATTATGTTGTGAAAGTTATCTATAAGAAAAATATTTTTATGAAAATCAAAAGTAATTTGCACTTAAAATATATATCCTATTTTAGATTCTTTTAATATAAAAAACGAATCTCTTTTATATATGTCAAAAGAGAAAAAAAAAACCACGTTCAATTTGTATTTCATTAAGTGTCGTTTAGTAATTTTAATTTTAATTTTCATTCTGGATGCAGAACGTTTCACAAATATAGATATGCTATAATTATTAGCCAACAACAAACAAAAGAACGAATACAACTAAACTTATGTTGTTTTCCATCGAGAGCGCTAGACTAAGGGTATGAATGGTGAGTAAGGAATGAAAGGGAATAATGAATTCTTTTTCATTCCTTAAAATATTTACCATTCATAAATAGTATTTATTACATATGATTTTTTCTTGTTCTTTTTTTCTGTAGAAAATTATAGACCAAAAATGTTCTTTATCAAATATGGGAAGGAACCAATATTACTTTTATTCCTTTATTCTATTCTTTTTCATTTTTTTTCTCTTCATTCTTATTATTCCTAAAGTGGTCACCATTTAGAGCCTAAATGCTCGATACACCAAAAGTTTCAAACTTTGCATGATCATACTAGACAAACAAAGTATATAGCAGACTCTGATTTCAGACACGACATAACAGAACATGTAAAAAACGTTACTTTGTTTGTGTTTCGTGGAAAACATATCAAGTTTTGTCAAAACATGCCGTAAAAAATATATCATACATTAAATAAATAAGAAAAAGCCAATTTAGTAACAAATAAATGTGTCATACTTAGTAAAACCTGCCAAAATAATATTAAAATATAATATAAAAACTAAATCAAATCTGCTGTAACGTTAAATAAATGTAGTGTAGCATATTTGTCAACTTAATAATAAAATAATTTGATATATTTTTGAAAATCTCAAAATTTCTGCTGTCATTAAAACACTCAATCACTTCAAATAAAATAAACTAGTTATAACGTAAATTTTTGAAAAATGAAACAAATTGATGACTATGAATAAAATCTGTTGCAATTGAGTTAAAATGCATAGAAAACACTACCACTTAAAAAAAAACAAAATTATCATTCGAAAAACAAAAATGTCATTCACATATCAAAACTGTCGTTCGGTATATCATTAGCTATTAAAAAACTGTTATATTTAAATACATTTGTGAAAAAAATCTGCTACTCATTCAAAAAAATGCCGACAAAGAAAATCTGTCACTTTATATATAGTTGATTTATTTACACAATTTTTTCTATGGTCAAAATTTTAAATTTTTTGAATAAATATAATGGTAATTTTCATAATTACGCTTTTCGATAACAAATAAAAAAATATTCTAGATATTAAAAATAGTCCTATAAGAGCATCTCCATCGCTCTGATACCCAAAAAGAGTATTTACATAAAAATATATTAATATTTTATTATAATTTAGTTTTGTAATTAAATTATTTTTTTCTTCTTTAAGTGGCACCAATCATTAGAGGACACATATGCATAAAGTCTCTAAGGGGTTTCTCAAAATCTCTCCACCGAGAGACGATAATATGTTCTCTTTCTTACTTTTTCTTTTTTTTCATTTTCTTTATTGTCTGATACTCTCCCTCATCTCTACCGATGAAGATGGTCTAACTCATAAAAGGTATTTTAGTATGTCTCCTCATAAAATTTTAATACAAATGAAAACATAAGCAAAAAAAGTTATATACAAAATTTATATCTTACATACGATGTATGTGTACATGTTCCTGACGAGAATTAGCACCTTGTGAACTTATTTTTTTTCTTCTTGTGAACCCTTTGATAATAACGTTAAAATAAAATTCAAATCATATATTAAAAATTGAAACACAAACAGTTTTTAATATAACAGATTAGGGTCAATCTATTAGTCGCTAATTAGTTTTTCGTTGGATTTAAAAAATAAATATATACTTTTTTTCCTCAAATATTATGATTTCTAAAAGAATGATCAATTGCTCGATGGATGTGTAGAGAATAAACCTAAAAAACAGAAGTTGGAAGAGAGAGAAGTGCTGAGATGTCATCTTCTTAGATCTTTATTTACAATCTTAATTTTTTTTGTTTTTATTGTTACTTTTTTCAGACTGTTTTAATAGTAGGTATTTTTGTTGTCATCACATTTTTTTCGGAAATATCATTTTTATTTGAGAATTTTAGTGGAATATAAATGAGACAAATTTTGTATTTTTAAAATTCTTTTTTTTTTCCTATTTGAATTAAATTCCATCCTAATTTTTATTCTTTATATTATGTTTCTTTAATTTTTAATATTTTGTTATTTTATTTTGGGTTAATAGTTATGGTGAAGATGTTGAAAATTGTAAAAAATATATGTTTGAAATGGGCAAACTTTAAAGAGAGGTACTATGACCTTCCAAACATTATAAACTTTCAATTAATAAACATGATCCAAATAATAAAATCTATACATTAATAGTTGAACAATTCTCTCCAGTTGTTTGACACGTCAGCAATTGTGAGAGTGACACATGTTCTCTTGAAAAAATATTCTACGATTTGTTCTTCCTCTCCCCTTTTTTCGATGCATCTCTCCTTCCGTATTTTTCGTCAGTGAATAAATATGTGAATAGTTTGAACAATTCATTGGAAGAAATGTTTTATATAAGAAGCGAATTTGTCTCCTCGAAACGACGGCTCTGACCTATTCAATCTCCACCGCCGCACGCAGGAGAGTATGGTGACTGTTACAACTGTTCGGATTACAAATCGACAATATCCGGTTACATATCGCAGAAAAAGATCGCGAAGCTTACCGGCGTGAAGGTAAAGGTGGTCTTCTTATGGCTTGACATCGTCGTGGTTATGGGGAAAAAGCTCGAATTCTCTGTCGTGATCACAAACTTTGCCATGAAAGAGTTCTTCAAGTCGCCGCAGTGGGGATAAAATTCCAAAACATCAACTTGCTAAGAAACTCTTTTGTCTCTTTGGTTTGAAGGTACCTGTTTACAAAGGAGTAGTCAAGAAGCCAATCTTATCTGCTTGTAAGAGACGACCACGATGTTGTTACGACGACTCGATATCTTTTGAGGTATATCATTTTAGAAATTACAAAAATTTACAAACTAAACATACAATGTTTTTATTAATGCTACGACTAATATCTTCAATTCTTTACTTTTTCTGCAGATCAATTTAGCCAGGGGAAAGTGATCATGGATGTTCTGGTTGATGGCTCTTCTTCGTCGCGAGGTCTTAANATCATTTTAGAAATTACAAAAATTTACAAACTAAACATACAATGTTTTTATTAATGCTACGACTAATATCTTCAATTCTTTACTTTTTCTGCAGATCAATTTAGCCAGGGGAAAGTGATCATGGATGTTCTGGTTGATGGCTCTTCTTCGTCGCGAGGTCTTAATAATTCTAATGCGAAAAAACGCATTCTTAAGGTATACCATTTTATCTTTTAGTATGTTGGCCTTCTCAGACAAACCGAACTTTTAGCATTAGAATTTTCCGATGGGTTTAAGATTAATAGATATAATGATCTTGCTGACGAAGGTGAAAAAATGTCTATCTGGGTAATAAAATTAATTTGAACCGCAACGGTGATTCTGTGGCGATGGAGCTTGGTTTAAGCTCGATATGCCACCAGTTACATCGAGTTGGCAATAGTGTTTCTACTTAAGATTTTTATTTAAGGCAATAGTGTTTGCTACTTTTCTCCAGAGGAAGGAAGCCGCTGTTATAGAATGATTGGAGAGATTATTTTATACACCCCATGTAAATCTCATTCTGTTTTTCTGTTCAGTAAAAGCACTTTCGGTGTTATATGATCTATAATTCGTATGATTTTATTTTTTGTATGTTGTATAACCTGATGAACAGAACAGATCTTTGGCGAGGTTTTAAAAGCCCAAATTGATACTCTGATCAAACCAAGGCGTTCCTATATCCGTGAGGGCGAAAAATCTTATAAAGAAGATGCTAACCAGTAAATCGAAGCAACAAACCTTGGTGGCAAAGTTTGTTGGTAAGCTTTCTTTTCCTCCTAAACTGTCATTGAGCGTCAACTCAGCCTTCCCTCTGTTTATGATCCAAATCAAATGATTTCTAAATCCCATATCAGAAGAAGCCTGATGTTTTCTACATGATCACCGAGTGTGGTAGAGTTCTCCTACTAAGGCTTTAGCACATCTTTTCAAAAATATGTACTTCGTACTCATGGACGCAACCTACTCTCACNATGAACAGAACAGATCTTTGGCGAGGTTTTAAAAGCCCAAATTGATACTCTGATCAAACCAAGGCGTTCCTATATCCGTGAGGGCGAAAAATCTTATAAAGAAGATGCTAACCAGTAAATCGAAGCAACAAACCTTGGTGGCAAAGTTTGTTGGTAAGCTTTCTTTTCCTCCTAAACTGTCATTGAGCGTCAACTCAGCCTTCCCTCTGTTTATGATCCAAATCAAATGATTTCTAAATCCCATATCAGAAGAAGCCTGATGTTTTCTACATGATCACCGAGTGTGGTAGAGTTCTCCTACTAAGGCTTTAGCACATCTTTTCAAAAATATGTACTTCGTACTCATGGACGCAACCTACTCTCACGTAGATCGGTCTCACTTCACTACGTAAGTTTTCCCCTTCTCTCATTTTTTCACTGAACTTAAATAATGTGAGGATGAAACTTGGAAAAAAAACTTAGGTATCATTTTGTTTAAGTGATGTTAGTATTTCCAGTTTCAATAGATAAAACAAAATGGTTTTAAAACAGAGATTGATTGCACGTCTTCATTACATGATTTGTTTCAATTCTACGGCAAGTTTATACAGTAAATGTGAAACCAAAGTTAGATCTTTGTTTGCTTTAAATCATTTGTTGTTTTATGTGTATTGAAAGTACGACCTGCTCTTGCGTTTAAGTTGTTCTCTACGATCCAGAGTTTTTAATATAAAGAGAGAGATGACTTCTGATCTAAAGAAATTCGTTTGGTTTCTCAACCATAATTTCTTCTTATTAGTATAAATTTTTAAGATATACAGCGTCTCATTTTCCATTATCGTACATGCAGACTGCAGTAAATTCTAAAAACAACGATATACGTCTATCATGGTACAAATTCAAGAAAAGCCGGTAAGTTTCACTTCATGCAGTTTGTGTAAAGCTAAAGATGCTACTACTATTACATTAAAGAATAGGAAACTCAGTAGCCCTGAGAAAGTAAGCACAAATATTTGGAAAGAGATTGAATTGGTTAATGGCGAGTAAGATATGGAAGCTCATAACTTTTGGTCATCTGAATTTGCTGTTTAGATGTGGCTGATGACACACATATTAAGGCAATCTCAAAGGAACTTTTGAACAACCATGCTTTGATTGAAAAGGATGACTGTGATAATTTTTCATCGGGAAGTATACTGGCTGCATAGTAGAAAAGCCCCTGAAGGTTTGTCAACTCAGTATATTGGCTGCACAGTAGAAAAGCCCCGGAAGGTTTGTTAACTCTAAATTTTTAATAATTGAAATGAAGAAGCTCAGTCGAAAGAGGAACTGTTTCGAAGAAGATGGATAAAGTTGCCTGGAGTTGAAGACAGCAAACCACCTGAGCTGACAAATTAAGACAACTGGATGTTAAGAAGAGTTGACAGAAATACGTCAAACACTTTTTAAGTTGAGACAAGTACAGTGACAGTTGTTTTGGCAAAGACGCTAATAAGGAAAACACTTGTATGAGAACTGAGCCTGCTTTGTTCCAATGGTCTTATATCAACTGTTTATTTGTTCTTGTTGTTCATTTGGTAGATATATATCGATCTTTCTATTAAGAAACATTAAAATCATTTTGTTAGTGATGTTGGTTCTATACCCATTTACTATTATTCGTATTAAAGGTTTTTAGAATTCAAACTTCAATAGATTTTATTAAAGGGAAAATGTAGTACATAAAAGATGAACTTCTGAGAACTTATTAGGAAAAGTATTAATTTAAATTGACCGTGTGCAGGAAAAAGTGAACGGAATAATTTAGAATATTTTTAAATAAGGTCCAACCAAGCAAATTAATTAGATTTCAGTTTAAGCTAGAGGAACAAACAGTTTGTAAGATCATTTTAACATCCTCTTGATAAAAACTACATAATGGTTTTTGTTTGTGGTGATAATTAGAAAAATTTATATTCCTTATTCCTTATATACTTAATTAATATAACCTTTATAAGGATCATTTTGGATCATTTAACTAATATAAATAAAATGAACTTTCAAAGAACGTAAACATGTGAAAATATATTTTACATTATTATATTTTATTCTTTCTCATTTATTAAAATATCCATCATTTTTAAATAATATTTATTACATATGAATTTTTTTTAAATTTCTACAAAGAATTATAGAAGAAAAATATTTTATTATCAAATTTGATAATGAACCATAAATAAAATAAATCATTTTCATTCTTTTTATTTTAACTTTTTCATTCGTTCTTTCTTGTTCATTTTTCTTATTTCTAAAATGATTGGCATTAGCAAATTTCTCTATAAAAACTAGAAGCAAAAAAAAATTCTTAAAAAACCCAAAACAAATTATACACATGTTGTATGACTAATAAAAAAATATAGGAAAATAAACAACCTACAAATTAAGAAAAACGAAACATAATCAATACAACAGTTCAGAAAAACCAAAAAAAAAAATAGTATAAATTACAAAAAAATATTTAAAATAACTACAAATATTAAAAAAACCCCCAAAATAGTAATTATAAATATAATTAGAATAATCCCGTGCGTAGCACGGACTCTCACCTAGTTATTTATAACAGGAGATTCAATTGTTTGGATTACTGGATGTGCAATGAATAGATGTAATACAAAGAGGGAGAAAAAAAAAGAAACTTGTTGAGGTATCATCTTTTTAGAATTAATTTGACGTTGTGGGTGAAGAAAAAATGATGATGTATTATTTTATATATTATATATAATTAAAATTAAAAAAATATGATACTTTAATTTGATTTTTTTAGATGAAAAAAGAAAAAGACCACTCTAAAGATGATTGGAAAAATATATATTTCTTATTAAATAACAGTTAATGATTAAATTATTGGTAAATAAGACAAAACTCATAACATAACTCATGCAACTAATTAAAGCAGCCATGTAGAAATACATAAGTAAAGAGAAAATCAAGAGAAAACAAAAAAAAGAGAAAAAAAGTGAATAAAAAGAGAACATAGAGTGGACTTGGGAGAGATGAACAGAAGATTAAGTCCTGGAATCAAGAGCGAACTAATTAAAGCAGCCATGTAGAAATACAAAAGTAAAGAGAAAATCAAGAGAAAAAGAGAGAAAAAAAAAGTGAATAAAAAGAGAACATAGAGTGGACTTGGGAGAAATGAACAGAAGATTAAGCCCTGGAATCAAGAGCGAGGATAGTGCTGAGGTTCATGGGATGCATGTATTCAGGAGAGCCATTGAGGATTTGTTGAGCAATTATTCTACTTGCTTTCTCTGATGGATGAAAAGGATCCCAAAAGGCGTAGAGATCTCTGTTTGGGCAAAGATTTGATAACGGTGTGCATAGCCCTATCCCATTGTATGGCCCTTGGCCACAACAAGCCACCTTCGATGTTACGAATCCTGCAGTTAGGTCGTAAGATCACTAATAGTCAATTATAGGAGCATGCATATAGAACTAAACCAAACCAAACTGAAATGGAACTTAATGAAACATTAAAATACATTTAATTTGGGTTGGGTCCGTACGTTGCATCCAAACCAAACCGTGTTTTTTGTTAAATTCAAAATTAAACTATCTAAATTCAAAAACCAAATCAAATTATTTCAATTTTAACCATATTTTTTCTTCTTCAAATGGGTTTGTGAGCTTATTTCTATTTTTTATTTTTTTATTATTATTTTAAATTATCTTACGCATACCCGAAAAAAAGAGAAAAATAGTGTTTAGAGAAATGAAATTTAAAGTAGACACTTGGCACTATTTTAAAGCATAATTAGAAGATATTATTTTGATTATATAAAATTAATTATACATCAAACAATATAAGAAATTTGAAAATATCTTATTTGTCCACATATATATTTTCTATAGTAATTAAATTGTTGATTGTGAATTACTATTTACACCAAATAAGATATGAATTAAACGTAATGTATTATATCTGAATTTATAATAAATATTTTTTTTTTTAAATTTAAGAGTATTGAATAGACACAAAATAATAAAAGATAAAATATACAGTATATTTTAGATTTATAAATTAACATAAATTTTAACACATTAAATTTAAAATTTAAAATAAAGTGAAAATTTATAAAGTATGAAATTTTAGAAGACATAATGTAAAAGAAAAAAGAGTGCTAAATATATTTGTATGTAGTAAATTTTAACTTTTGAAATTAATAAAACATTTAAGTCATTAAATGTAAAATCGAAAATAAAAAGAGAAATTAAAAAAAATTAAATTTTGGAGGACCTAAAAAGCAAAAAAGAAAATATTAAATATTGAAAAGACATATGTCACCTCCGAAAGTTTCCCTTAAGAGAACCTTACTTTATTATATAAGATATATATATATATATATATATTTATTTATTTATTTGTTTAACAGAATGAAATCGATAACCCAAAAATAATCTTGACACTACTACGGACAAAACAATCAACTTTTGAATTTAAAGATTGTGAAATGAAACATAAAAAAAACTCAAATTGTTTTTTTTTTTACTTTTGAGAAATATTTATGATTTATTTTTGCAAATTTTATACTATTTGATATTAACTAAAATTTTATTTATGTTTATAGTATTCTTTTAATTCAAAAACCTAATAAAAATCGAACTCAAAGAAAACTTTTCCAACATTTTTTATTTAAAAAATGATATTATGTCCAAATACCGTAAAACAAACCAATAAATCGAATCTTACTCTTAAACCAATATGTAATGCTCAAACATTAACCGGTTTCTAAAAAATGGTGGTGTAAAAAAGACGAACAAATTATATTAGAATTCAATAAAAAAAAAACAAATTATATTAGAAAAAGAAAACCCGACATATACCATATGCTTGTGGGTCACTGATAAAGTCCATGTGCATTTGTTGAGTATTGGCGGCAATGAAGGCGGAAGATCCAACTTCATTGTTAAGGTCGTTGATCATTTGAACAAGCTGTGGGTTGAATAGTGCCGCGGCTCGTTGTAGTTCTGTAGAACAGTCGCCATTGCGGCTACGCTGAGCCAGCTCGGCGGGAACGCAACCCATCGGCCCAGTTCCAGTCACCAGGACACGTCGAGCACCCAAATCGTACATTTTCTATAAGACAATTTAAATTTGTATGTAAAGAGACAATCCAGTTTTCAAAATCCATATTTTCAAAGTATCACATGGTGAGATATGGCTTTAAATCGACTTATGTTTTTAGCCATTAATTAATGTATATTTTCAAGTATATTTTTTCAATGAAAGTCTCTGTTCTCGATTGACAAATATATATATATAT
>KE155132.1:133725-145803 GCA_000411075.1 Sisymbrium irio
TCGAGTAATTTTTTATTTTCTAAATGTTTGAAGTTTTATTACTAAGCAATAAGAGATATCTAGCATCTATATTAATAAACAAACCCGTAAGACTTTGCGATATTCAGAAATGATGTAGACAACGTAGTCGGGGAGAGAGAATTGACGAGATCTTGCAGAGAAAGGGACCAGATAGTAGTTGTTGACGAAATCGTTGCCTCCGAGTGTTATTAGAACCAGAGCTTCGTTAACGAGCCGCTCCATCTCTCCTTCTCCGACTAATCCACTCACTCGGACTTTGTATTGCTCGAAGTACTCTAATTGCTTCGTGATCCTAATTATGTTCAGCTGCATTGAAATAACCAATGTTATCAAAAAGTTAAGTATTACCTTATCAGACGTTATGAACTATTAGGGACTCTTGAAATAATCAAATAATAAGTCTCATATTCCAGTAAAACTTACAAACTGGATACCGGTGTCGTTAAGGATTCCAATACCAGCCGAAGCGAAATTGGCACCGATTAGGAGTTTGTCTTTTTGTAGCATAGGACTTAGGTACGGCAATGGAGACGCTTGACCCAAATGCTCACCTATAAAATATTATTATCATTATTATTACTAATATATTTTTGGTAATATTTGCAGAGTGTCAATTTCCTTGGAAAACTTACTGATGAGATCTGGAATGTTAAGACCATTGGAGAAACGACCGGTGGGACGGTGAGTTGGGTAGTCGATACCGTACGGGTAATTATCGGCACGGGCAGTGGTCACTAGAAAGTCATTGTTACCGTTGTCGACGAGGGAATCACCGAACACTAGGAAAGCCCTGGCGTTTGCTTGCAGTACAAGTAAGCTCGTCATTTGCAGTATGCAAACCCCTAATAGTGCCACATAAGCCATCGAGTTCGTCATCGTAAAACTCAAAATGCTTATTAATTGAAAAATTTATTATATGTTTATGTGAACTCTGTTTAGATGGGATGAAGAAGGGTACAAGAATTTTTGTGTGTATATATAGCTGCACACATGTACAAAGGAACGGAGAGGAAAAGGAGACATTAATGAAGGTCTTCACCAGCTTCTACCAAAATGGTGTTAGATTTTAAAAGGACACAACCAAAAATGTACTGGAGTTGTGATTTTGGTTGGGAATAAATATGTGCCGGTAAAGATGGTAAAATCCTAAAAATCTTTATTTATAAATTCTGTCATCAAAACTCTTGGAAAATCATTCGTTACCGTAAGTGCATACACATAAATATTCTGTTAAGGATTAAAAATTAATATGCTAAAATTTTGTTAAGGATTATTTCTATTAAATATATAATTAAATAAAGATTATAAGAAGTATTTTTTGGGTTTTCATAAAGGGTGAATTAGCTGAATATTCATAGTAGATTTCAAAACGAAAAAATATATCACTTTAATTTTATCAATTCAAAAACTAACCAGTTCACTTAAAAAAAACAAAACTACCATTACCCTTACACATGGTTTCAAAAGCAATAGATTATCTACATTCAATTTGGTATACATATTATTTTATTTTATACGAGACAATATTGATTCCATTCGTTCGAAAACACCAATATACGCAGCTATTGATATAGAGGGTGAAATGTCTTATAGTAGATAAAAGCTAAAAGTTCTTGGCAGATGGACAAACTGCTTTGTTTGATTTATAGAACTCATTATCTTTTTGATATTTTTGTATGGAATGATGATTATAAAAAACAATATTTTGTTGGAAAACTAGTTTATGTGAGAAAGAAGTTGTAATACTATTTGAGAAAAAAGTTGATTTTATTTGTTGGAAAAAATCATCATGTGAGTGAGAAAATAAGATCAAAAATATATACATCTTATCATAAATCTAACTGGAATTTTTGTTTATAATAACACATACTTTGGCGTATTATATATATGAAAGTCGCATAGTAATTCTACATATCATAAGTATATATATTAATAATTTCTTGCATGTTTATATAGTAGACGTAATCAGGTTGAATGAACAAACAAATATAAATTGTAAAATTAAGGTTCTTGTCCATATGATTAACTGAGAGTTCTATTTCTGCACAATCAGAATAACCCTAAAAATTCATGGTTATGCAAATATGTCAACACATATATACTATATATGTATCATAACTGTGATCATTCTATTTGCTACATGTGAAATTACTGATTATAATTGAGATGTTTTCATTGTCGTACCATGAGACCAACCCCACCATATCATGCCTTTATATTACCAATCTTCGATGTGCAAAAGATTAATCCAACAAATGTTTATACCATCCACTGCAAATCTTGTTTTAAAAACTGCGAGAAAAGAAGATACTCTACATAGATCTTGATGAATACTGGTGGTATATTCACCAGAACAAGACTCTCTAGCTGAAGGCATTAGAAGAGCTGAGAGATATGTTGGACTTGGGGCCGTTGAGGGTAAACTGCTAGTAATAGAATAGCAGAAAGGATAGAAAATATTTGAACGTTAAAGTAGACTAGTTGATGGTGTTTGAAAGAGATAAGGTATATGTACAGACGGAAAAGAGATCAAGATAACATAATTTTGAAGTAAAAACATAAATGAAACGTTCATCTTAAATAAATAGAACGTCTGACCAATTACAATATATGAAATGAAGAAAAACGTATTAAATAGCTTGTGAAGATAGAAGGATAAGATAACATTTCTTATACAAATATCATATCCAATTTATTTTATGACTATTCTCTTAATTTTGTTCTCTCCTATAGTCACTAGACCTAATTTAATATTTTCCTTTCTTTTTCATTTGATAGTAAAATTAACATGTCAAAATTAGTTAATATTTATATTATTCTATAAAAATAGAAAATATAATAACAAATAAAAACTAAAATACTGTATAAAATAAAATATTAAAATTTATAATATATTAAAAACTATAATTATTGACATATATTTATATTAAAATTTATAATCATACTAAAAATGAAAACTAAGTAAACATTATATAATATCATTACCTACACCAAAATAATACAATAAGCACATCCTAAAGTTTAATTTCAGGACAGTAAAAAACATAAAAAAGAAAAACAAATTATAAATATTGTTTATCTTCAGAGCGTCTGAAAAGTAATAAATTATATAAAACATCTATATTAAAATAAAATTACTAATACATCTGAAGTTTTTATATATATGAACACATTTTTTCCAAACACGTAATATAAAAATCTAGAAAACAATAAAATTTTCAAACAAACTTAAAAGTAAAAACAAATATTTTTTCCGATTAGATTCAAAATTGTAAGAGTTAATAATTTCACATTTTAAAGCACCATATCAAATTCTAGTTAGTTTTAGTTAATATGCATGCATGGCCATATTCTCACGATGAACAAAATATCTTATTTGCATATATACTACAAAGTCCATTAGCAAAAATAAAATATAACCCATTAGGTCTTCTAAGACTATCGGCTTATCATGATATGCAACATCTACATGTGGAAAGATAATTTAGAAAAAGAAAACTGGATGCTATTCACTGAATAAATAAAGGATGCTAAATCATGTTAAAATTGGGTCAGTTTAAACCTATTTATTAAATAACTATTTAAATGTTTAAATAAGTTGGTTTGGTTATACCGAACTTATTAAACAAAATTTTATAAAATTAAAAAGGTAGTCAAGTTAACCTGTTTTTGTTAATATTCTTTTTTTTTTTAAAAATAAATTATAATGGATTCTACGTTTCCTTCATTATTTGAACCCTAGATCCTTTCTTCTAGTCACCAATTGATCATTTTATGTTTTCATTAGGGATTATATTCTACTGACGACGATTGTATCTGAGATTCATATCCGCCGACTTTTGATTATAACTTTGGTGTTGATAATCTGTTATGTCTTGTTTGTATACTGTTTGACACCTCCTAAAAATAAAATGAATATAATAACAGATGACTAAAAACAATAATGAAAATATATATCAGAAAAGCAAAATAAAAATTTCCAAACAAAGTAAAAAAAATTATACATCTTCATTTCCATTAAATGAAAATTTTGTCAAAAAATAATCATACACTATCAAATAAGTCAGCATCAAATTATTATAATATTAAACTACATACTAATTGGTTTGTGATTTAGAAAGAGTATTAATGAGTTTAAACTAAAAGAGTTTTGATGAGTTAAAAAAGAGTTTTTAGGTTTTCTTACACTTTGTTCCAAAAGTTTTGTAGATTATTATAGATTCTTTAAATGAAGATAAATATACACTTTTATAGAGTTTATCTTTAACGTAATATAATATTGTGTTGTTGAGATTGTTGTTATATTATCTCCAAACTATACGTTAATTATAATTCTGTATCTTTTCCAAAACTTGATCTTTGCAAGTACGTGTTAGATTTTTAACTCTTTCTACTGTTTGTGGGTTATGCATTCATACTACATCATTCATATTTCTGTTTGATTATGTGTTCTTTACTACAATTTTACTTTACGTTCTTTTCTTAATTGTTTATATTGATTAAATCATATGATCTATTATTATATAATTAGGTAATGGAAGTTTCAGAGAAAAAGCAAAGAAAAAGGTAATTAATGAGAATCAGAAGAATCTATTGATCGATTTACTTGGCATGATGGTAATGGTCTAATAAACAAGTTCATAGTGGAGCAAAAGATTTTACATGTTTTCAGTGAAAAGCTTGGATGCCTTAAGGAAGACAAAACCATCAAGAGAATATGGTATGCCATCTTTTGACATGACAGAGTTCTAGTGACCATAGACACGACGATAAATTTTTTATTATGATATTCAGTTTTTTTTTTTAATTATAAACAAACTTTGAGAATATTTGATCAATCTACCATACTTTGATAAATAGGTTTTGTGAAGAAAAGTAAGTAAAAACAATAAACCAATAACACAAATTTTAGAAGAATGATAAAATGAGGTATTTTCATTTTTTATGAATAACACAAAACTTTTATAGAATTTTTCAAATAATGAATCTAATAACTCTAAATTTTTAAAGATTTGTAACTACTTATTACAAATTCATAAACTAATAACTCCAGATCGATTTTAATATACTTTTGAAAAGTATTAATTCAATAACACAAGAATCATGATGAAATCCAAATCTTTATAAGTCATTATAAATATACAAACTAATAACACAAGCTAATTAAGGGCATAATATAATTATTATTTAGTATGGACACTTAATATATAATTAATTCATCAAAATTATTATATGACAGCCAATGAAAATCCAGAAATATCATAAGCATGGCGTTGTACATACATCTGAAGGAAAATAAATTCATCAAAATTATTATATGACAGCTAAGGAAAAGAAAAAAAAAACTGAAACTACTTTTAGGGGCAAGATGAAAGGAATTGAATTTGTAGACCAACACTGATGTACGGGGAAGATTAATTTTGTGCCAATATTTTCACGCTCTTCAATTTAGATTTTAAAAGGGCGAAGAAAAGATTGGTAGTAAGTAGCAAATACAGGTCTCGTTAGGAATAGAAAATAATTATTAAGAATATAAAGTATTGGCATAAAATAAAGTATTGGCGAAAAGATAATAATAATAGAGTATTAAGAAAAGGAAGAAAATACACTAATTCAGGTTAATGGATTTAAGTTGCTCAGTGTTTGTCTTTGCTACTTAATAGGTGATATTTCGGTGCTTTTGCACAAATATAAGTATTTATAAAATAATTAAATCAAGTATGTTTTTTTATTTCGTTATACGTTTTAAGTTATTTTATACTTTTAAGTGGTTTTGTAGTTTATATGTATAAATAATATAATAAAAATTATTTTGACAAATTTGGTGTTGTTATCCTAATTTATACATGTAATAGATATAAAGAAGAAATAACGACAAAAAATAACTGTTTTGGGATGTTTATTATAAAAATGTTTTGGAAAGAGAAAAATGATCAAAATATTTCATTAAAATAAAATTAGAAACTAGATTACCCTTCTTTCCCCATATATTCATTAACTAAAAAAAAATTATTTTTACCTTTTTAATAAAATCCGAAAAAAATATTTTCAAAAACTTTTATTTTGTAAACTTTTTTTTACGAAATCTTTTTTTTCAAAACTTTTTTTTCATTATTTTTTTCAAACTTTTTGTTTTTTTTTCAATTTTTTTCCCCAAATTTCCATTTTTTTTTTGTATTTAGGAAAGATTTCCTAAATATGTTGTAAATCTTACTGAAAATGTTAGAGAATTTACTGAAATACTAATTTAGGAAGATTTTACTTAATATGTTATAAACCTTAATGAAAATGTTAGAAATCTTATTTAAAATGTTAGAGATCTTATTTAAAATGTTAGAGACATTACTGAAAATGTTAGAGAACTTACTGAAAACGTCACTAAAATATTCAATCTAGATTGTATGTCTCATTTATTGTTTATTTATGAATTATTACTAAAATCCTAACTTTAAATTTGAACATTCATTTTTTTCTTGGTATTTAGGAAATAT
The DNA here is from genome assembly GCA_000411075.1 of Sisymbrium irio. NCBI lineage: Eukaryota > Viridiplantae > Streptophyta > Magnoliopsida > Brassicales > Brassicaceae > Sisymbrium > Sisymbrium irio. Next base: position 140,238 of record KE155132.1, read on the forward strand.
TTCCTGAATATGTTGTAGACTTTACTGAAAATGTTAAAGAATTTACTGAAATATTACTAAAACATGAATTTAGGAAGGGATTCCTGAATATGGCATAAACCTTACTAAAAATGTTAGAGACTTTATTTAAAATGTTAGAGATCTTAGTGCAAATGTTAGAGAACTTACTGAAACGTTACTAAAATATTCAATCTATATTGTATGTCTCACTTATTATTTATTTAGAACTTATTACTAAAATCCTAACTTAAAATTTAAACATTCATTTTTTTTCTTGGTATTTAGGAAAGACTTCCTGAATATGTTGTAGACCTTACTGAAAATGTTAGAGACTTTACAGAAAAAAAAATTTGAAAACATTTTTCGAAAAAAACATTTTTGAAAAAAAAATTGGGAAAAAGTCTTAAATTTTTTTTTTTTGAAAAAATCATAATTAAAAATAAAATTTAATAAAAATAGATAGTATTTAATAAAATAAAAATTAGAGATATAATAGTAATTTGTTTTGTTTAATGAAAATTTTTTGTCTATTTTCCCTTACCAAAATATTTTGGTCATCAAAACTTAAAATATTAACATTTTGGAGAATTACCCTATAAAGATTTGGATAAGTTCAGTTCATGTTTGAGACTACTTGGGTTTCATCATTTGTAAGATTTGGGAGAAGAAAATCTACAACATTCTGAGAAGAATTCTGAACCTTATTGCTATTTTCGATTTATCCAATGAATTCCTTTTCATCATTTGTTGTTTGCTTTTCCTCCATGTCTGAGTAGTCCATTAGCTAGATTATGGTTTTTAAAGGGAGTGATGAAATAGTTAACTGAATACAGAAAGGACTAAATCAATTGTTTCTTCACCACTGATAGACTTAATGTTTGGGTTGAATTGATACTCAATCTGTGATTTTAGGTTAGCTTATTCACCAAAAGTGTTATAGGTTGCTAGAAGAGACATTGGTGAGCAATCTGTCCTTAGCCAACGACAGTTGATGCTAAGCAGATTGTGAACAAATCAAACCAGTTAAAAGAATGCTTTTTTTTTTTATCATTTCTTAGGTTCAACAAAAGTTAGAATGTTAGGCTGTTAGAAAAAGTTATTAAGGTCACGGAAGTGGGTTAATATATGATTATGTTTGAGTTTTAGACTGTGCTTAACTTGTGTCTTGAATTGTCATTCGGTTACTTGATTTTCCTGCGAATTGCCTTGGTCTAGTGTTTGTCTAATATTGATTTCAATCATTTATTGCTTACATTACTCGTTATAAAACAAAAATAAACCATTATTGTCTTAGATTTTTTTTTGAACCACATAGATTCATAATGCAACACTGATCTTCTAGAATTTTGAATCTCGTATATTACAATTTCAATGATATACACTTGCAGTAGGATATAAGGAATAAATCCAGTGTATCAAGTTTTTGGCGTCGTTGCAACGGGAACCAAAGCGTTGTCTTTGATTCTTAGTTTTAAAATTCAGACTAAGATTTCCCTAACTTTTTTTCTTATCCTCTTTTTCGTTTGTGTTTCAGGTGCATGGCCAGAAGATCTACAAGAATGAATTGCACCGAGGAACTGGTTACTCTAACAAACGACAAGCTTGCGAGAGTTGAAAAGAGAACAGATAAAACCAGTCTAACACAACCGATATGGGCGACAAAGACCAGAATGTGGCTGCTGAAATGCAGTAACTTCGTCAACAGGTTGAGTAGTTGCGGAAAGCCCAGGCTGACAGAGAAATGTCTCCACGACCTGCCATCAGTGACAAGGACAATCCACATGCCTACTATCAGAGCAGAGTTGTGATTGTACCACCTGCCATTCAGAGGCATTACTTTGAGATCAAACCTCAGATCACGCTGGTGAAGCAGCACCTCTTCTATGGCCTACCTGCTGAGATTCTGATGGATCACATCAAGAATTTTGAGGAGATCTGCAGTACAAACGGATTTCCTGAAGTGCAAGCTTTTCCCGTTCTCACTTACGGATAAAGCTCTGCGATTGCTGAAGTCATTACTACCTGGGTCATTGACTAATGGGGATCAGTGCAGAGCAGCTTTCTTGGACAAGTTCTACACGAAGACCAAGACTGCTTCCTTGAGGAACAAAATTTTTTTTTTCCAACAACAATCTGGAGAATATTTCTATGAAGCTTCGGAGAGATACAAAGAGTATAGGAGAGAGTGTCCTCATCACATGTTCACTGATGAGCAGATTCTGGGCATCTTTTATGATGGTGTCAACTGGGACTACAGGAATGCACTGAACTCAGCCAGCAATAGAGACTTCATAACCAAGTGCTAGGAAAATGCATATGTGCTGATTGAGAACTTAGCTTCAAGTTCTAGCAACAAGTATCCTGAGTATGATAGATCAGTGAAGGTTAGTAGCGTGGAGACTCAGAAGATCGACCAGCTGATTACAGCTAGGATGAGTCAGATGCTGGAAAAACCAGGAATCTGTACACTTCGTGGATGAGAGTGGTGATACTCCATTGTGCCAAGAGTTTGTGGATGCAGAGGATGATGAGCAGATGGAAGTCAACTTTTTGAGTAGACAAGGATATGTGCAGAACCGTGGGTTCAACCAGAACTATATGAACCATCCAACCTGTCTTACAGAAGCACCAATATTGAGAATCCACAGGATCAGATCTACCCACATCAAGCTAGTCAGAATCAGATGGGTTTTCAGAAGAGCTTCCCCAAGAACTTCCAAGGAAAGCAGTTCATCTCCAATCAGAATCGCTTCTAAGGAAATAACCAGCAAAACTCACCCTTTACCAACCAGCAACCATCCTCTAACTCAGCAAACAACCCTCAAGATAGGGTAGAAAACTTGCTGCAACAGCTCTTGAGTGTTCAACAGAAAGCTTCCACAGAGATAAATACCAAGGTTGACAACATATCTAATGATCTGAACAGAAAACATGAAGCGGTTTAGACACACATGAAGAAACTGGATGTACAAATAGCTCAGACTGCTGAGGCTGTGAAGAGACCAGCTGGGACTCTTCCTGGAAAAGGAGAAGCGAATCCTAAGGAGTATGTGAATGCCATTGAGCTGAGAAGTGGAAAAACTCTGGAGACTGTGGCACTAACAGGCGCAGGTTCTGTTAAAGGGAAAGAGAAGATGGTGGAGCAACTGCTTCAATGAGGAGCTCCTGCTTCTGGCGTAACTGAGACGATGGAGCAACCCAACCATAAGATAGAGCACCTGCTCCGACAGCCTGCTCCCACCAAACCTGCATAAATTCCTCCATCGCGTGTCTATATCCCTAAGGTGCCATATCCTCTTCCACCTAGGAAGTCTCACAAGGATTTAGAGGAAGCCAAGTGCAGAGAGATGCTGAGGGACTTGACAGTGAAACTCCCCCTAGCTGATGCTGTTCAGATGATTCCCTCTCTTAAGAGATACATGAAGGGGTTAGTTTCTGGAAGAGTAGTTGAAGAAGAGAGTGTGATGCTGACTTCTAAGGAGTGTAGCACTGTACTACAGAACAAGGTGATGAAGAAGACAGATGATCCTGGGAGATTTGTCTTGTCTGTGAAGATTGGAAAGATGATTTTTGCATGCTCTCTATGCGATTTGGGCTCAAGTGTCAACCTTATGCCATACTCAGTAGCAAAACGACTGGGATTCACCAAGTTCAAACCGACAAGGATTTCGTTGGTCTTTGCTGATAGAATGTGCCTATTAGAGTTCTAAAAGACTTTCATGTCCTGGCAGCACTTTGATTCCAACTGACTTCGTAGTTCTGGAGCTTGAAGATGAACCCAAGGATCCTCTCATTTTGGGTAGATCTTTCCTTTGCACAGCTGGTGCAATCATCGATGTCAAAGATGGCATAAATGATCTCCAACTGGGAGACATGGTTGTAAGGTTTGAGATGAACAAACTCCTCAAGAAGCTCATGCTGGATGGATAGATATTTGTGGTGGAAGAAGGTTCAGAAATCGCAGATGAGACAGCTGAGGAGATTCTTGCACTCGACCTTTTGGAGATAGCTTTGACAAAGGTTGAAGGAGAATTTGGGTTTCTGAGTGAGGAAGGTGAGGGGATTGCAAGGATGATGGATGCAAGTATGAGAATGGATAGTCTGGTAGCGTGTATGAGCTTGGAGGAAGATGAGCTGCAGACTAAGGTAGCACCTGGTCTAACTTCGGGAGCACCTGCTCCACCCACCGAAGTCCATGGTCCATGAAGCGAATTAAGAGCTCCTAAACTAGAGTTGAAAACTCTTCCTACTGGGCTAAAATACGCGTTTTTAGAGCCTAATTCTACCGACCCTGTGATAGTGAACTCGGAATCGAACAATGTAGAGATAGCCTTGTTTCTTTGTGAACTTAGAAAGTATAGGAAGGCTTTAGGATATTCACTAGATGATATTTCAGGGATCCCACCAGATCTTTGCATGCATAAGATCCACCTAGGAAATGAATCAATGATGTTATTGCGATTTGTGAACTTATCAAACATGCTCTTAATGCTTATCTAGAATTCAAGGTTCAAACAACAGTTTAGAATTCTAGGTTGCTAGATAAAGTTGTTGATGTCATGACAGTGGATCAGTCTTACTTTTATGTTTGAGTTCGAGACATGTTCTTAGTTACGCCTGAATACTTATTCGATTCATGATCTTCTGAATTCCTGTGAACTTATCCTTAATCTAAAATCTTGTTTAATTGCTTTTATCTCGATATTTAATTTCTCGTTTATTACCGTGATAACCAACAAACCCGTATTCTGTATTAAATTCGTTTTAATCCTCATAGATTCATAGTGTAACACTGGTCATCTGGAATTCGAATCTAAAATATACAATTACAAGCTATGCACTTGCAGTAGAAACTTGGATCTAAATCAAGTGTATCAAGTTTTTGGCACCGTTGCGACGGGGACCAATTCGTTACCTTTGATTCTCGGATTGAAATTTAGTCTAAGGTTTACTAACTCGTTCCTATTTACTTCTCTTTTTTGTCGTTCAGATGAATCAAGAGGTAGAAAGGATAGAACGAGCAAACATACGGAAGAGGCCTAATCACGCCTACATGGGCGACATAGGCAATGAGGACTTAGTTGCTGAGCTGCAGCAACTTCGTAAAGAAATGGAGCAGTTACGCCAGCAGCAAAAACCACAGCCTCATCGTGCCATTGGGGATATACACACACCTCATTATTCTCACCAAAGCAGAGTTGCTATCTGTCCACCAGAAATTGAAAGGCAATATTTCGAAATCAAGCCTCAACTGATCACACTGGTGAAGCAGTGTTTGTTCCACGGTTTAGCTGAGAAAACCCGATGGACCACATTGAGAATTTTGAGATGATTTGCAGCACCACTAGCTCTCATGGTGTGCCTTCTGATTTCCTCAGATGCAAACTCTTCTCATTCTCTTTAGCTGACAGAGTATTGAGGTGGCTCAAGTCACTTCCTCCTGGCTCTTTGACTTCATGGGAGCAGTGTAGATCAGCATTCTTGAATCACTTCTACACCAAGTCCAAAATGCATCGCTGAGGAATCAGATCTCTTCATTCCAACAGCGCCCTGGAGAAGCTTTTTG
>KE155132.1:167509-177645 GCA_000411075.1 Sisymbrium irio
AATTATTTTGATTGCATTTAGATTAAACAATAGTCTGCATCTCTAATGTGTTAGTTTGTTCCCAAGTATGGATTGATAACCTTACTACAAGGAATTGATTAGGCAAAAATCCTATTATCATCCTGCTGATTCCAACCTTGTCTTTTTCAACGACCTCCACCTTGGCCGGTCATCTCAGACCGTCGTCTGTAGACTAATTCGCTTCTGGGACTCCCGAAACGTCAGAAAGGACAACTAATTCATGGGAATCACTCTCCTCTTCCTCGACGAGAAGGTATATTTTCTCCATGTTTTCCCCGAATAAGAAATGTACTCTCGACGTTTGCTGACAAGTAATTTGTTTTTAACAACACGCAGAATGACGTTATCAATGGATTTGTACCGTTGACACTCACCAATGAATTTAGGCCGGTCCTTCGTGAAGGTCTGATTTACAAGATCGACTCTTTCGATGTTGGACGATGTACGAAGCTCTACAATATCACCGACAACCCGTTCATGATACGTGTCCTGCCTCAAACTGTGTTCGCTCCCGTTGAAGCCTCCATTTCAATAGAGGCTCTGAAATTCATACTAAGGAATCCTGACCATCTCCAGGTTTTAGCCAACACAGACCTAGAGTTGCCAGGTAAAATTCAAGTTGGAAGCTGAATTTTGTATCTGTTAATCTTTGAGAAATTTTTTGTCAAAAGTTTGTTTCAATGTACATTTTATTTTCTGTTAGTCTTTGAAAAAAGTTATGATAAAAATTTTATTCGGTGCACATTTTACATATCTAATTGTCCTAAACCTATTTTTAGTGATTCATAACATCTTTCTCACAGATGTTGTAGGACAGATCAGATTCTTCCAAGGAACAAATCTAAACGACACCTCCTCCACACAACGTGTAGTCATGCGCCTTCGTATTGACAAGTGAGTTTATTTCATATATTTGCAATATTATATCTCCACAAAAATTCCCAAATTCTTTTCCCGAAATACAACTAACATGTTCTCTTCTTACACAGAGAGTTGACGGTGTGTCTATCTCTTTGGGACGACGTGGCAGCTACCTTCCGCGCACACATGACCGCAGAGAGCCAGCTACACTCAGTCATGTCGTGACTACAGTCAATCCAAAACTCTTCGGGGGTAACTTTATACGACTAAATTAAAGATAAGTGACCAGAAGAATTTTTTCTTATCATAATACTAACAGTTTACACTTGATTACAATGTAGGGAATTTATTTCTAAATTCTACCGCAGCAACTAGGTTTTAATTCAACCCCAATATCAATGCAATTCAAAAATTGAAAGAAAGGTACCAATTACCACTTCGTATAACTCATAGTATTTAACTTTTGTTCGTCAACACACTAACGCTAAAATTGTATTAAACTGCCAAGAATGGGCATCAACGGAGATTTCGGAGACTTTTCCAGGACAGACACGGCCAATACCTCAATGAAAATAGAGACTGTAACTATCACCGAGTTACAGAAATACATCAGCCACCCAACTGAAGAGGTAAAATATTACATTTATATTTTAAAAACTTATTAATAGTTTTACCAAGAGAAAAATTTTCATCTAATTGAACAAAAAAACCAACCTGTAATGGCAGACACAGGATGCCGACTTCCTTTGCACAGCCACCATTTTACGTGTCTTAGAGAGCAATGGATGGTTTTGTGTTTCATGCGGTGCCTGTAGCCGCAAGCTAGACAGGACTGGAACAGGACTTAAATGCAATCAATGCGCCTCATCAAGAGTCACTGGGATTGTCAGGTAAAACCAAAATCCTGTTAAACATGTTGAATATAATTGGTAAATGAAATGCAAAAGAAGTTAATGTACAACTTGAACTTTGTCCCTTATGATCCAACTAATCAAACCTTATTTTGATACAGGTACCGCGTTGAGCTCGAGGTGCATGACACAAACTTTCGTTGTCTTTGATAGCGAGATGACCAAACAAACATCCAAAACAGCTGCAACTTTGACTGTAGAGGTACTCTAAACTAAACCAAAACGCCAACCATTGAATTACATAGATATGTACTTAGATTAGGACCAATACATGTTGCTACATATGAAGCTAACTAAATGCTCATATTAAACAGGTTGAAGATGCAGAACAAGGTCAATTACCACATTGTCTACGAGCATTCATTCGGAAGACATATCTGTTTAAGATCAAAGTTAGTCCTTTCAATTTCACACCTAAGCATAGGAGCTTCACAGTAACTACCATGACTGAGGAAACTGGAAACGAGGTTCGTCAGTAGTTAATTTACAATTCCCCGAATATTCATTTAACATGTCAGTATTACAAATGTCTAACTTGACTGCTTTTAATTAACGAACACTACTCTATTGCAGGGACACAACCAAGAAGAACCAGGTGATGGACCAAATGAGGCAATTGTCATCCATAATGATGCTAGCACAAGCAAAAATATCCTTTCTTAAGAACCGAATGACAACGTCAGTTGTACCGGTCGCAAGCGCCAAAGGGAGTGAGACCAAATCTATGTACTACAATACGATTGGTACGGCCGACCAATCGACATGTCCATTTCCTCAGTTTTTTCATACAATTCCTAAATTTTTTTATGTAAGTGTGCTTCTAAGTGAACCACCAGCACTTTTTTTATATTTCTTATTTAAGTGGATCTTTAAGTGAACCACATGAACTTTTTACCTTTTAATGTAGGTGGGCTTCTATGTGAACCACCAAATTTTAAAAATTTATCAAAACTTTTTAAATTTCCTTGCAGTTTTCTTTAATATTATCATTGTTATTTAATTATTTATTTTTTTTAAACTTCACAACATAATTGATAAACCAAAAAAAATGATAACTATTTTTCTTCCAATTAATTAAAAATAAGAAGTCAAAACAAAGTTAAAGTAGGGAAAAACAAAAAATTAAATATTTTTCAATTTTAATTGCATATAGTGATATTCATGTTTATTTACATTTAAAATAAAATAAATTCTAGAAGTCAAATTGTTTATCAATAATTTAGTTTATGATATATTTATATATGTATTTGTAATACAAGATTTTCAAAATAATTAGGATATTTTATTTTAGTTAATTAGAAAGGGGGTTTGAAACTTTAAAACATATAGGTCAATTCCAAAATAAATAAAGATTTTAGAATTATAAACCAATTTTAAATAATATTTTATATAATAATGTTAATACTTTATATAAAATATGCCTTCACCGATGTACTATTTATTTAAAGCAAAAACAATTTAACTATCTGAAAACAATATTTAATTAAGTTAAATAGTGGATTAACCAAAATACACAAAATATTAGTGTAAATCATGAATAAATTTATTAAGCATTCCAAACATACAAAACCTATATTATGTCCAAGTAACTTATGGTCTCAACAACTACAATTGTTGTATATTTTGGATACCTTTAATCGCAATAACTTAAAATATTATTTGCATACTAGACACCGTAGAAAGGGCCACAAAAATTGTTGCTTGATAGGAGTCCGTTCACTAACAAATAGTATCAATTCAAGTAGATCCATGCATTTAAATTATGTCAGAGATAATGTCTTATTCCGAACGCAAGACTATGCAATAATTTACAGTAACTGATTGTACACAAAAATCACCATCTATATTCAATTAGGCCGTACCTACGTGAGTGCTCAAACCTGCTTTTATATGAAAAAAAAACGCAGGAATGATTTCAATGAACACTATTTTTGACAATACATTACAGTTCAATTTCACATAATTTCACTTTAGCTATCTTCGTTATTGTTCCCCTTTCGGATTAGTTTCAAGTAAACCACATAATGTAATGCGTTAATTTCCAACAATTTTATCCATCATTACTTACTAACGACTGTTAATATTCATCCTCTCTCAATCATCATAAAAGAAATGTTATGCACCAAAAAGTTCCAACATTTCATTTGTATTGACAATAGCATAGAGTTGGTACGCTTTAATTTCTATTACACACGAAAAATACTATTTACACTTCTAACGTAAATATCTTACATTCTGTACTTAGGATTATATGGAAGTTCTTTACAATAGTATGTAAACTTTCGTAAATATAATACATTATTTTATTTTATTTGTTTACTATAAATTATCAGAGACTTTGGGTTATAATTCTAAAATTATTTCAAATTTGTAAAATCTTTTTTTTTAAAAAGACACTAAAATCAACCAATAGTACGGAAATTTGGAGATGATGAATATTATTCTCCTGCTTATGTTTTCACAAACACTAAACCTATCCTGCCTGTCCTCACACATTACAACCAGCAAAAGAAAAATTTACTCACCAGGATTTTTCTATAAAAAAATATGTCACTGCAAATTAAAAATTTACGTTACACTTACAAACCTTTTTTTTTCACGATTATAATGTCCATAAACACAGACCATGTTGACACTAACAGTCATGAAGTTAACATTAACGTAAGAACCTGCAGAGACATCTGAAACAATTACTATCCCTATTATGAAATCTTCAATACGATCTTAATTTCTCAATCTGATTTTAATGCGTACCTCCTTACACGATCTAGGTTATGCTATATTTTCCACCGAAACTTAACTCATTCAATTCTATCTAAATTTTCCAAACCCAATGGCTGACCCTCTCCGTTTCAGGTTCACTGTAAGCGTAGTAAGACTTCCGGGCGACCCTGAGACAGACAGCATCATCAATTTTAGGATACGAAGACCTTTGAGAAGCCAAGATGACGACGAGGTGCAACTCCCCGCCGGTCCACCAGCAACAACAGTGAGATCAAACTTAGAATCAATTCTTAGTTATCATGAAATGGAAACAGTGGAATCAGCAAGGATTCTTGACTATGTACTGCTTTTTGTCAACGCTATCCATCTATTTACTCAATACGAAACATGTACCGTGTCCATTTTCTATTTCACCCTAACAGATCACAACCCCAATAGTGGGTCCACAACCGAGGCAGAGACGTTCATCAGTGAACTACTAGCAACGCAAGTAGAGGATGTTGAGAATGACACGTTGATGAATGAACTACAAACAACGCAAAGAGAGGCTGCCGAGAATGAGGAAACAGAGATTTGCTCGATATGCTTGGAAACTTTAGGTGGAAACGGCAATGTTAACAAAATAAGACGCGGTCACCTCTACCACCATGACTGCATCACCGCTTGGTTGCTGAACACCAGAAATTGTCCACTCTGTAGAGCAACAGACATATAAAACTGCTTCGTCGTTATATTTCCGAAACTTGAAGACTATCAGTCTTTTGTTTCTTCCCCATTTTCCATTGTGAGTAAGTTTTTCCCAAAAACGGGTAAACGATGCAATACTAATGAAGTTCTACTTATTTAAATTCCCCACCATTACTGAAATTAAAAAATAATATGAATGTTTCAAGTTAGTGTTTACCTTCGAAAAAGCATGCTATGGGCAACCAATTACAAAACAGTAGATATATGATTTCAGCAATACACAAACACTAAATTAATGTCCTCACTTTAACACATTTAGAAGCGCATTACACAAATATATTTCAACAAATTAAAACAAAATATAACTTCCTACAAATCAAATTTAGAAACACAACGTTTCATCTTTCACAAAAAGCAAAATACAATTTCATTTTTTACTCAAAATTAAGCCATCTTCAAAAGAAATAATCAATGTAATACTTATTTCCATTTCATTGGAAAGAGCATTTAATGTTCCTTCCCTAATTGGAACTTAAGGAAATCGTAACGTAAAAAACAAATCATATTAACATCTACTATCTAAACATCTAAGTACCATAACCAAAAAAGTCCAGAACAAGCTAAAATGAAGAAAGGAAATTCCGGCAGAAAAAATACCAATTAGTGAGCCGTCGCAAACTTCTAAAAGAAGACGTGATCTGGTGACAGATCCAAATGAAAGACCAGCAAGTAAGTTGTCCAAAGCTATACACACATATAAGACATAAAATAACCTTTCCTAAACTTCTACAGAGATCTAAACGTAATCTTCTGAAACCAGACGCTCATGTACCATCAACAGAAGGGGACATTTCAAAAGGAATCATAGAAGGTAAGCTTCTCATAACAATACCAAAACACAAAAGTTTAATTTTAAAACTCAATATGTCCATGATTCACGTGTAAATTCTTATTATTAGAACCTCAAAGGGAACCAAGAAAAAGAAGGAAGGAAATACTCTCTTTAAAAAGGAAAGCAAAACCTACTGAAGGTGTGGATTAATCTATGTATACTGAGAAATATCGGAAGTAAATGTAAACATCACTAAAACGTTTAACCTTTTCACAGAGCCGATGATAAAGAAAAAACCAAAAATAGTACCTGTTCAGAGGTCGGATGGAAGAAGGGAGCTCCGGCGAACTACATCTCCAGCAGTACACTTAGTAACTTTCTCAGAAGCCGCCACAGGTCATCATTTGCAATAGGATAACTTACGTTAATCATTTGTAATTAAAGGTCTTAATCATGTAACATGTATTGAGCCTATATTATTATCTATGTGATTAAGTGGCAGAAGCACAGCAAATAAGACGTGAAATAATGGAAGGAAAAAGAAAGCTATCCAACAAATCAGGTAACACATTCTTCTTATGTGTGTACTCATTACGAAACGATTTACTATAAGCTATCACAAGATCAGGCTAGAATATTTCAACGTCAAACATAAAATGAAAATACAATTCATGCTATAACATACTAAAGAAACATATGTAAGACTTAAACATGATATTATATAAAAATGCAATTTTATTTTTAAAAAAACCACGGAAAATAATTTATAATTGTGGTTCCGTTCTATAAGATATTGGAGTTAATCAACTAATAAACATAGAATTTTGCCAACTTCAATTTATGAAGAACACATAATTTGAATCCCTAAAGGTACCATTTAGAGAAGTAAACTCTGTCGTCAAAAGGGTAGTGCCTCAAAATTGCAAAGATTACGAAGAAAATGAATTCACTAAGGATGTTAATCCCAGCTGATACAACAATCTCCTGAATTCTACCCAATGGAAATTTACAGAGGTCGGAAGGTGCCTTAAATAAATGGCATAAAAGATTTTACGGGATATTTTCCTAAAATTAGAACTAACATAAAAGAAACAAAAGATGAAGGGTACACGGTGCGGCGGAAATCGAACGCCCGTAAGCAGATAAGAAGATGTCGACACCTAGATCTTGATTTTCAAAACCAGATGTGGAGAAAAGAAACAGTTTACACCGGAGATGAGCACAACGACGAAAGACTAACGGAAGATAAATTGATCTCTACACGGCTAATTGCATTAGCAAATAAAAAATATGGAAGCTTCGAAGCTAAAATTGAAAAATGGTTGAAATAAAGGTCATGAAAGAGTTGTAGAAGAGGGGACAATTCCTTGATAAATTTTAAAAGAAAGAACTATAAGTGAGTTTTAAAAATTAAAAAATTAATGTAAAAGTGTTGTTTGGATATCTGATGCTCCATTAAAAGGGCCTTATCAGCCCATAAACAATCACCAATTTGAAGATGGACCTCTTAAAAAAACCAAAACATATAAATATCTTACCACAAATTATAAAAACAACTATTAAAATATTATTTAATTTTTTTTTAAAAAAATCATTTTTGTAGAATTCGAAGTATAATTCCATGAATCCATTAATACCAAAGAATAATTAAAAGACACAAATTTTTTTTTAAAAAAACACATAAATATCTATCAACTTGGTACTAACCTAAAAATAAAGTAATAATATAATATTTTTTTAAAAAAATTTAACTCATAGTTGTTATCATTACAATACATGCAACCACGAGAATCCATCTGCAGTTCAAAAAATAAATTTGATGCATTGTCCATGCTGTGATGCGTTGACGTTTCACCAAGAATTAAAACGAAATAATGGAAAGGGCAAAACTATCACAGACTAGGCTCATTGCTGCCAAAAGATGGTGAACCACCAAGATATTTGCAATTGTATATCTTTGATACAACAAACAAGAAATGTAACAGAAAATCGGCGATAACCCAGACAACTGATATGGGCAATCTAGATGAGACAATAATAGATGATATGATGGTCATGGTCGATTCCCACAACACCCTAGCAAAAATATTTAGAAAAGCAAGAGACGTGTACGAGGATGGGAGTTCTGAGGAATTTAGCATTCAGTTGATTGGCCAGAGTAAGAGAGAAAGGCAGTACGACACACCTTCAACAGAAGAAATAGCAGGTTTAACAGTGGGTGATTTTGAACGTACTACAGGGGAAAGGGACATCATTGTTAACCATAAATCGGAAGGGCTACAGCAGATAAGCGATCTAAATCCCCTATTGATATCTGTGCAATACCCACTCCTATTCCCATACGGAGAAGTATGATACCATGAAGGAATTCCAACAGTTGACAAAGAAGGAAGAAAACAAAAACGGACGTTTGTGACAAAGCGTGAATTTTATGCATACCAGATCCAAACACGCTTATCCGAAGGAATGACGATAATTCGATCGAAATGTTTGATCCACCAATATATTGTCGATGCATACACGTCAATCGAACAAGAGCGGCTAAGATGGTACCGAAATAACCAGAAAAAGTTAAGAGCTGATCTATACAACAACGTTAGAGATGCGGTGACAAGGGGAGATACAGACGCAAAATCTATAGGACAGCGGATAATTTTGCCAGCAAGCTTCACCTGAAGCCCCAAAATACATGGTTGAGAAATACCATGACGCAATGGTGATTTATCGTTGGTTTGGAAACCCCGATCTGTTTATCACAATGACATGTAATCCGAACTGGCGAGAGATAAAATCACACTTGGAAACGTATGGAGACAATGCCCCAAACGATAGACCCGATCTGGAATGCCGAGTTTTTAAAATCAAACTCGACGAGTTGCTGTAAGACTTTAACAAAGGGATTTTTTTCAAAAAACCGATCGCAGGTATGTCAACAACTCCAACTATTCACACAAAATATTAAAAAGATATATATATATATATATATATGTAACGATTTCATAATTAATTTTATTTGGTTCAACAGTGGTATACACTATAGAATTCCAAAAAAGAGGGCTTCCCCATGCACACATTTTGCTATGGCTATCAGAAGGAAATACAGTGCCAACCACAGACAAAATTGATGGAATAATTTCAGCAGAGACACCTGACAAAACCACATATCCAGAATCGTATGACCTGGTGGAGCAGCACATGATGCATGGCCCTTGTGGGAGAGATCGGCAAAATTCACCTTGCATGGAAAAATGAATGTGTTCAAAAGAATACCCAAAAAAAAAATGTTCCTTTCACAATCGGGAAATATTAAGGAAATACAAAGCTCATATTAACGTTGAAGCGCTATAAAGTATCTCTTTAAATACATAACAAAGGGTGTAGATAGAGCAACTGCCGTTATGCATAGAGGAAGTTCTGGAGAAACGATCACTAGCACGGACGGAAACGCGTGCATGGCTCAAAATGAAATTACAAAGTATCTTTTGTCGGTACTTATCAGCGTGCAAGTCTATGTGGAGAATATTTTAGATTGATATTCACCACCACCACCCTGCAGTAGTCAAACTACCAGTGAACCTAGAGGGAGAACAAACGGCAATATTTGGCCAAGATGAAGACATTGAGAACGTGGAATCCCGCGACGGACATGGAAGAACAATGCTAACAGAGTGGTTTGAGCTATGTAAGAGGTATCCAGATGAAAGGGAGATGAAGTGCATAGAACTGCCTACGTATTTTGTTTGGGATAATTCCATAAAAATGTTCCAACGGCGTAAAGTGAAAGGGAACATCCGGAGAATCGTCAACATACACCCAACAGCTGGTGATAAGTACTACCTCCGTATCCTGGTAAACACTCTTAGAGGACCAACAAGCTTTGAAGATCTAAAAACAGTGGGAGGGGTTTTACGTAAAACGTTCAAAGCTGCATGCAATGCTAGGGATTTTTTTACGTGAAGACAGAGAATGGCACAAAGTTATGGATGAATCGACACAGTGGGATTCTCCATATCTCCTTCGAAACTTATTTGTGATGCTACTAATCTACTGCGAGGTCTCAGAACCAGTTAGATTATGGGAACATACCTGGAAAGACATGG
>KE155132.1:177708-193082 GCA_000411075.1 Sisymbrium irio
CTCTTAGAGGACCAACAAGCTTTGAAGATCTAAAAACAGTGGGAGGGGTTTTACGTAAAACGTTCAAAGCTGCATGCAATGCTAGGGATTTTTTTACGTGAAGACAGAGAATGGCACAAAGTTATGGATGAATCGACACAGTGGGATTCTCCATATCTCCTTCGAAACTTATTTGTGATGCTACTAATCTACTGCGAGGTCTCAGAACCAGTTAGATTATGGGAACATACCTGGAAAGACATGGCAGAAGATCAACTAAGAAAACAGCGTAAGGCTCTGAACTTTCCACGCTTACAACTCGAAGAACCACAACTCAAAGAATACTCTTTGATAGAGATTAAGGTCATCTTAAGACATCATGGGAAGTCTTTAACATATTTCGAGGATATGCCAAAACCGAACAAAACTGTCCTAGATGAGCTGAATAAGACCTACCTTAACAAAGAATCTCAGATCGACGTAGCATAGGAAACATCTATACATAAGAGTATGTTCCCTATGCTTAACAAAGAACAGAAAGGAATCTACAATCAAGTTGTCGATTCAGTGATTAATAAAGAAGGGAAGTTATTTTTTGTATATGGTGTGGGAGGAACTGGGAAGACATTTCTGTACAAAATGATAATTTCAGCTTTACGGTATAAGGAGAAACGGGTTGTCCCTGTTGCATCCTCTGCTATTGCCGCATTACTGATGCCAGGAGGACGGACATCACATTCACGATTCAATATCCCCATAAATTAACATGAGGAAAGCTTTTGTGCAATTAAGAAAGGAACAACCCAAGCAGAAATACTTGGTAAAGTAGATCTGATCATTTGGGACGAAGCACCCATGGCACACCATCATGCCTTTGAGGCTTTGGATAGGACGATGCGGGATATATTATCAGAAAGTGATCAAACGGCAGGTAACAAGTCTTTTGGAGGAAAAACGGTACTACTCGGTGGTGATTTCAGACAGATATTGCCAGTGATACCACAAGGGACACGGCAAGAAACAGTTGCAGCCGCAATCAACAGGTCTCACCTTTGGGATTTCTGCATAAAATTCAAATTATCAAAAAACATGAGAGTAGACCCGGTGGAAAAAGAGTTTGCAAAATGGATTCTTCAAGTGGGAGACGGTGTGGCTGCATGCAAAAATAAAACAAATAAAAAACATCAGGAAGAGGATGAGATCGAAATAGACAACTCAGTATTGTTACCAAAGGATGGAATCCAATGGATGTTTTATGTCGATAAATTTATTCGGACCTAAACGAAACACTTCAGAATAGGGAGTCGCTTACAGAGGGTGCAATACTCATACCTAGAAACGAGACTGTCAATGAGATTAACAGTTATATACTCTCTAAGTTTCCAGGCGTTGAACAAGAGTACTTTAGTGCAGACAGTTTTGGTGAAGACGAAGCCCAAGAAGAGACTTTAATGATGTCCTATCCGCTTGAGTATTTGAATTTGTTAGAATTCCCGGGTATTCCTCAACACCGTCTCTGCCTAAATTAGGGACACCCATCATGCTTGTACGAAACATCAATCCATTTACGGGACTATGCAACAGAACAAGACTTATTGTCACCCATATGGGAAACAAAGTTATTGAAGCGGAGATACTCTCAGACAAAAAAGGTCCAAAGTGCTTATTCCAAGAATAATATTATCTCCCAATGACACAAAACATCCGTTCACCCTAAAAAGAACGCAATTCCCGGTGAGATTATCTTACGCAATGACGATAAACAAGAGCCAAGGGCAAATGCTAAAAAAGTGGCACTATTTCTACCTAAACAAGTTTTGAGCCACGGTCAACTGTATGTGGCACTATCAAGAGTAACAGCTCCAAAAGGACTTCAAGTATTAGACACTTCAAAAAATCATTTGGAGAAGCAATATGTTACAAATATAGTATATAGAGAAGCTTTCCGTGGTGTACCTACAACAGAAGGTAAGTAGTGTAGGAATTTAATTATACAAACAAACATTAATAAAATTGAGAACTCGTAACGACCAATTTACTAAATATCACCAGAAACTATTGAAGTGAACACGAAAGAGGAATCAACATAGGAGGAAATGGTTACAACAACGGAGGTCAACAGAAAGGTAAATAAATAAAATGAGTAACTTCTATTATTTAAAAATAAATAAAAGTGTGGAAGATAATGGAAATTTTTTTATATAAATCAGGAAATTCAACTAAAAAAGAGGAGTAGAAGAAGAAGAAACATGAAGTCCCAAAAGTTCAATAATAAGACAAATACATAAACATTAACATTTTCCATTTTTTTACTTACAAGTGCAATACAATTATAAAAATCATAACGAGAGAAATTAAAAGTGATTTTTTAAAATATATTACACTTATTTTTTAGAATATTAAGAGATTTGTCCAAAAAAAATTATTTTTAACAAAACCATAACCCGCGCATAGCGCAGATACAAGCAGCTCTTCTAGTAGCAATAGTTGAACAACAAATCTGGCATCATTAGAGTATGTAATAGGTCTTGTGGATAGGTCTTCGACTGTTTTTTTCTTAATTTTTAGTGTATTAGACGAGTTTGTCATTTGAAAAATCGTTATAAAACACAGATAATATCAGAGACAGCCTTGGGTGATTTCCGGTGTATCGGCTAGTGGCCGTATTTATTTCTTTCCCCTCATTTAATTGGCCCCAATTTACCGGCACTCTGTGCAACGGTATGTTCCTTTTCTTTCAAACAAATTTTTTCCTTTCCTTCCCTTGTTTCTTTCTTACCTTTTCTTGGCAAGCAATCAATTATTCACACATATTTTCTTCCCTATTCCTATTGTTCGATTGATACCATTTCCTTTCTGCTATTCTGTCATTGCGTATTATTGTGGAATTTTGCGCAATCAAAGGAAAATTCTCTTTGATCTGCTCGGATCTCCTCCCAAAAACTCACGGCCACCGGAATCCTTCTACGTCTTTGCTTGTGGTGGTTTTCTCCATGGCTGATTCTCTGCAACTCAGTCTGAAAACGATGTCTCTTGGAGAAGAGGAAGAACATTTAACTCTCCCGGATAGCCCCTCCAAGTATTTGATGAAAACGCTGTCTGCTTGGAAGACTTCTGAATCCAGACTGTCAACCAATGGCTCGGATGATCGACTACATGCATACTGCTTGGCGTCTACATGGTAGAGTTCGTGGTATTGCCCTCTCTCGTGACCGTTTTCAATTCATCTTTGAGCATGAGGAAGATCTCCAAACTGTCCTCAAAGACCGCCCTTGGTCTTACAACCACTGAGCTATGGTCCTAGAGCGTTGGACGTCTGAGCCTCCAACAGACTTTCTTTGTTACATGGATGTTTGGGTTCGGATTATGAATATCCTGTTAACTTTTTTACCCTGGACACTATGTTTTCCTTGGCCAAGGAAGCTGGTAAGGTGCTGGAAATCGCATATGACCCAAAAATCTCCCATACTAAAGAATACATCCGTGCTCTCGTATCTTTTGATACAGAGAAGCCCACTAAAGCCTCTCGTAAGTTGGCTGTCAAAAAAGGTGTTACGGTGTACATTGGTTTTGAATATAAGAGGATCCATAAGCTGTGTCTTCATTGCCTGTGCCTCACCCATGAGAAGTTTAAATTCCCTTTACTGAGGAAGGGACCTAAACCGTCACCTGAAAAGATAGCTGCTGTAGAAGACCTGCAGAAGAAATCACTGGAAAAAGGTGAGCAGATCCCAAGTTTAGGCCCTAATGACGGCCCTCCAGGCTTTCCTCCTATGTTTCCGGAGTTGCAGCCACAAGACAGAGGATGGCTATGTTATACATATCTCACTCTAATGATACGGAGAGACAAGGACCCAACGGGTTAAACAATCGATTGCAGACCAAGGGAAGTCTCATGTTGCTACTCTTACTAGGCTAACTGCGGATCTTTATAAAGGGAAGGGCCATGTCTTCTCTTATCCTGATCACGACATGCACCCTCAGACTATGAATAAGTCTAGAATCTCGGTTTTAGAACCCAACCTGGCCCGGAACTTGGCTGATAATGAGGATTCAGACTCAGTTTGGTCATCTTCTGATCTTGCCTCCAGCTCTGCAATCTCAACGGGTTTTCAGGTTGGAACATCTGAAGTTCCTCCTTCCGGGGATAGCAGAGCTAGTAAAATACCTCGGCGTAGACCCCCATCTTGGAAAAGAAAGATTCTTCCATCCAAAGTACGAGGTTCCTCCTCTGCGTTTCCTGCTTCCCCAAAAGAGAATGGTGGAAAAAGGAAACCGGCTCCTCTTATAATGTCTCATCAAAAAAGCTATGTACCCCATTAACTCCTGTGGTGGCTTCCGGTTTGATGCCGCTGGACAATCAATGAGTGTGTGGTGTTGGAACTGTCAAGGTGCTGGTAGCACTGAGACGGTTAAGGCTATTCGGGAAATGCACCGTAGTCATTTTCTGGATATTATGTTTTTGATGGAAACTAAACAAAAGCTTGATTACATGTCTCGTTTACAAAAAAGTCTTGGTTACGAGTGTATTTACACTGTTGAACCCCTTGGTCTTAGTGGGGGTTTGGCGGTTTTCTGGAAAAATTGGAAAGTTGAGGTTCTCTCTGGTGACAAGAGAATCATTGATTTAAAGGTTTCGTTTAGCTCGGTGTCTTTCTTTCTCTCGTGTGTGTATGGAGATCCAGTCAGAGAGAGACGTCAAGAAGTTTGGGATAGACTGTCTGATTTTGGTGTGAGAAGGAATGACAAATTGGGTGGTGCAGTGAGAGATGAGTCTAGTTTATGGGGCTTCCGTAGTATGGCTCAATGCTGTAAGCTAAAGGAACTTTGTAGCTCCGCTAATGCCTTATCTTGGGGTGGCTGAAGAGATCAGGTCTGGGTTCAATGCCGCCTTGATAGATATTTTGGCAATGATGGGTGGTTCAATCTCTTCCCTCGATCGAGTATTCAGTATGGTGACATGTGGGGCTCGGATCACCGCCATATGATGGTTGGCTTTGTCTTAGAACAGAAGGAACTTAAGCGGGGTCGTTTCTGTCTAGATAACAGGATGTTTCAATGGCCAGGGTTTGAGAAGGTAGTCTGTCAAGAATGGGGAGATACTGGGGATCCAACCAGCATTATGGATCGTATATCTCGTGTCCCTAGAGGTATATCAAGATGGAAGAAGACATCTGACATTAACTCCCATGCTCGCATTCTGCGCCTTAAAGCTTCCCTGGAATGTGAGATATCTAAACTGTTACCGCGTCGTTCTGTTTTGAAAAGTTTAAAGAAGCAACTTACAGAGGCTTACAATGATGAAGAACGGTTTTGGAGACAAAAATGCAGAAAGGAATGGCTACGTGAGGGAGATAGAAACTCGAGATATTTCCACAATGTGGTGAACGGAAAAAAAATCCAGAACAGGCTGATAATGTTGCTTGATGATTTTGGTAATGAAAACTTCTCGGAGGGTTATAAAGGTGACATTGCTGTGGAATATTTCCATGAAATTTTCATGAGCTCTAACCCATATGATTTGGATGCTCTTTTGGATGGATTCCAGAGTCGAGTTACTGATGAGATGAATGCTCACCTTATAGCTCAAGCTTCTGCTGAAGAAGTGAAGAAAGCTGCCTTAAGTGTCAATGGAGGAAGTGCTCCGGGTGAAGACGATCTAACAGGTACCTTCTACCACAAATATTGGCATCTGGTAGGTCCTGTAGTTACCCGGGTGGTGCAGAGATTCTTTGATACAACTATATTACCTGCGGGCTGGAACCACACCCTATTCAGTCTAATCCCCAAGATCCCCAACGCTAAGAGAATGCAGGACCTGCGGCCCATTAGTCTTTGTGTGGTGCAATATAAAATCATATTTAAAATCATCTGTAATCGCCTGAAACCTCTCCTTCCTGAGATCATCTCTGAAACTCAAGGAGCTTTTGTGTCGGGTCGTCTGATTGCAGACAACATCATTGTAGCACATGAAATGGTTCATGGTCTGCGTATGAAGTAGAGTGTATCTGGGGATTACATGGCCATAAAGACTGATATGTCTAAAGCTTATGATCCTGTAGAGTGGTGTTTTCTGGAGGCTTTGCTCGAGAAATTGGGTTTTGCTCGAGAATGGGTAAGATGGGTTATGACTTGTGTCAGTACAGTATCATATTCGGTATTGCTCAATGGCTCTTCCCATGGTTTTATCAAGCCAGAACGTGGTCTGCGTCAGGGTGATCCTCTTTCCCGTTTCCTGTTCATATTATGTGCTGAAGCTTTAGTCAACTGCTTGAACTCCTCTGCTTCCTTAGGCAAATTAAACGGTATTAAACTAGGTGGATCGGGCCCTGCAGTCCATCACCTTTTGTTTGCAGATGATAGTCTGCTCATGTGCAGAGCCAATACGGAAGAAGCCTCAGAGATCCTTAAGTGTTTGAAACTATATGGAGAGGCCTCAGGACAGATGATTAATCCGCATAAATCTTCAATCATCTTTGGTTCAAAAGTCTCGATTGCTATCAAAGCGACAATAAAAGAATTTCTTAACATAAACAAAAAGGGTGGTGAGGGAACTTATTTGGGTTTGCCAGAATGCTTTAACGGGTATAAAAGGCAGCTATTGAGTTTTATCCGAGAAAAGCTGCAGGGCAGACTGAATGGATGGTTTTCTAAAGCTTTATCACAAGGAGGTAAGGAAGTTCTGCTCAAATCTGTGTGTCTAGTTCTCCCGATCTATGATATGTCATGTTTTAGGCTCCCAAGAGCTACATGTCAACGGCTAGTTAGTTCAATGACGGAATTTTGGTGGAGCAGTAGAAGTAACAAACGGAAAATACCATGGATCTCTTGGCAAAAGCTCTGCAAGTCTAAGTCAGAGGGATGCCTCGGTTTTAAGGATTTGGAGAGGTTTAATCAATCTTTGCTTGGTAAAGAAGCCTCACACATTTGGAGTAATCCAGATTCTCTTGTGGCCCGGGTTCTCAAGCACATATATTTCAAAGATGTTTTTTTCTTAGATAGTAACCTGGGTGCCCGACCATCCTTTGCGTGGAGAAGTTTGTTACATGGTCGTGATTTGCTGGTGCAAGGCCTTGTTCAGTCCATTGGTGATGGATCAACGACTAATTTTTGCTAGGAGAAGTGGATCATTGATAGAATCCCGATGATTCGTAACTATAAGGCTGATTCGGTGGTCAACCTTTCTTTCAAAGTCTCTGATCTTATAGAAGCTAATTCGAGTAGGTGGAACCAGGTTTTGATCAGACAAAATTTTAGCCCAGGAGATGCAGAGATCATCCTTAATACATGTGTCGTCAGAGCAGAAGTGACCAGCTTATTTGGGCTTTCACTAAATCTGGTGAGTATACTTCTAAGAGTGGTATAAATTCCACTCTGCAAGTAGTCTCTCCTTTAGAAAAGAAGGTATGGACTAATCTGTGGAAATTAAGAACATTACCTAAAATTAGACACTTTCTCTGGAAAGCTCTGTCAGGTGCTCTGGCGGTTAAAACAAGGCTTCATTCTCGGGGTATCAACATAGATCCGACTTGCCCAATATGTGGGGGTGCCTCAGAAGATATAACACATGTTCTGTTCCACTGTAGTCTCGCCCAAGAGGTTTGGTCTCGTTCCTCTTTTTCTCTTCCACCATCGGGCTCATTGTCCAACTCAGTTTTTTTTTAATTTTTATCACCTAATGGAGAGTAGCAAAAAGAAAAACATTCCCTCTGAGCTTGGTCTGACTTTCCCTTCGATCCTCTGGCATCTTTGGAAGGCCAGAAATGAATTCTGCTTTCAGCAGAGTAGAGGACAACCGGGTACTGTTTTGGACAAGGCCATCATGGAAGCTGAAATATGGAGGGAAGTCCAAGCTCCTAGCAAACTAGTTAACCCATCTGTGTCAGTGCCCCCACACGCAAAAGATGGTTGGTATCATCCTCCTAGATCATGGGTGAAATGTAACCTGTCCTCCTCCTGGGTGGAGAATGCTGCTATAAGTGGTGCTGCCTGGTTAGTGAGAGATGAGAATGGAAGAGTGGTGCTACACAGTCACCGTGCTTTTCCATACCTTACTTCGGCTTTGCTCTCTGAGCTCTACGCTCTCCTTTGGTCTGTGGAGTCCATGGTGAGCCATCATCTGGATAATATAATCTTCGAGTCCTCGTCTCTAGACCTGCGATAGGCTTTGGTAAATCCAGCTCTTTTTCCGCAGCACCGAGACTTGATTTATCTCCTCCTGTCTAGACTTAATCTCCTCCAATCTTGGAGTATTTATTTTGTTAAGTCTTCTCGAAATGTGGCGGCGATTTAGATTGCTATTAGTGTTACCTCGGACAATAGACATCAGTCTTACGTTGCTTCTGGTGGCCGTCTTTGGCTGAGTACTTACCTGCAGCAAGAAGCCTCTAGTAAGGAGAACGGGCCTTATTCTATGGCTCCGAATCCAGGTGAGTGCTTTCAACTTCTTGTGTAGTCTATCTTCACCTGTAATGCTACTCTACTCCCTCGCTAGTCCCTGTAATGGTCTTCGCCTTCATGCTACCTTTTGGTAGTTTGGCTTTGTTGTTTATTTCATTTTTTCTTTTTGCTTCTTTTTGAACTTTGAACTTCGTTTGTAGCCCCTTGGGTGGGTCTGTTGTCTTTGGTTTATGGTCTTTAGCTTCTTCCTTGTTTTAAAGTGGGCTGGCCATTTCCCAATCTTAATGGAACTTCAGTGTTAAAAAAAAGAGAGATTATTTAATATTACTATAAAAATTTATGTCTCCCATCAATATTTATTAGTTATAGATTTCAAATTATATTATTTATTTATAATTTATAAAGTCCCAACCAAAAAATCACAAATACTATAAATGTAATATGAATAATAATGAAACATTATAGATTAGATTATACCTGAACATACTATATAACTCCACTATTTTTTAAATATAGAGTTTAAAACATATTTCTTTTATTTCTACAAGATAAAAAATTTACATTTTTATATATTTTCAATAAAAATTGTAAATTTTAAAAATATTTAACTGTAGTTATAAAATACTACTGGTTAAAGTTATGTAAAATTGTTTATATTATAAAAATTGATGCATCAATTTTTATTAGATAAATTTTATTTATCTAAGTGAAAATTTTAGAAATTTATCATTTAAAACAGAAAGTATTAAAAATAAATTTAAAATAAATTATAAATCTGTATAATTTAAATAATTTATTTTAGTAGTCTAGTGTATAGAAATAATTAGGTAGTATTAATTTATGTCTAATCACTTAAAGTTTCATGTCAAAGCTTTAATTAATTTGTGTCGACCACCGGTATATATTGCTTTGGTAGATCATCCAAATTTCTTTTTATCAACTGATGTGATCTTTCCAAAGATGACGCACTCTAAGGTGATTATGGGATTAGCTTTGCATACGAGAGACTGTTAAATCCCAAAGATCAAAGGATGTGGAGCGAATGGTCGCACATAAGCTGCGGAAGACTTCTGATTTACTAATTCACTTTCCTAGGATATGACGCATATAGACGATAAAGAGGATGATTTCCTAGATATGACGCACCAGAAAAAATCAGTTTGATCTCTTGGATATGATGCACCAAGAGAGATCGAACAGATCAATGGATATTACATACCACTGAATGAAAAAGTGAGAATCACTCTCTAAGTTTCCAAAATATTAATCAAAGGTTTAATTCAATCTAGGCTGGCCGAAATTACTTTTTGAATGCACACGGGTCCAAATTCGCGTACACTGGAGATTACCTGACTTGTAAGTAGCATAACTCCTTTATCTGACCTCCGTTTGGTCTGATTCTTCTTCAAGGAGTTCCGTATTTAAGTTGAGCACACTCTCCAAGTGGTTTCATGCGCAGAAGCCTTGCGGTTGGGAAGATATGAGCCGAACAATGAATGTATGTTATTTCTGCTTCTCATGATCATATCATTCCCCTCCTCTTAAAAAAAAATTTGCCTTCAAATCTGGTTAAGAAATAGAACATACTCACAAGCAAAATCTCTTTTTTTTTTGTTCTTTTTTTTAGCACACAATAAAAATAAAAATATAAGAAAAGAATGTGAAAGATAGAAGCTGGATGAAAGAAAATGAAAAAATGAAGAGATGAAATAAAAATAAACCAGCCAAAGTGGCTCTGATACCAATTGATGCGATCTTCCCAAGGATGATGCACTCTAAGGTGGATATCACCAAAAAAGAATGAAAAGATCAATGGATATCACTTGGGCATTTTCTGTGCGACCATTCCTATGACACCATGTTGGGCTTCTCTGATGTACCATGATTTTAGAACAATTGGGCTTTGATACCACTTTATACAATCCTCCTAAGATCATCACTTGAGAGTTGAGAAAAGGGATGAATCTAAAAGAACTCACTGACAAGGGATGTGGATTGTGTATGGTCACGCAAAGCTTGCAGAATTTCCTTTGATTCACCTCTTTGAATTCTCCAGATATGACACATTAGAGAACACAAAGGATTTTGTTTGATATGACACACCAACAAGATGATTTAACTTAGAGAAGCTTTTTGATAAAAAAAAAATAACAGAGAGATTTTCGTCCATGACAATACAAGGGGTTTTAAAGGAGTAAAAAGTCAATTCTTGCATGCAGAGCAAGCATTAAATGACCTAGAAACTCAACAAAACACTTATTTTGTAATGCACAGGTCTAGGACGAAATTTGACTTCATTTTGGGCTGGATGGGCTTAAGAAGAATCAACTAATGGGTCAATAATAATATGGATCAATTTCTTCATTAAAAACATTTCAAAAAAACTCAGTGGGACAAAACTTGGAGAAGGGAAAAAGAGCACAATTGATTCACATATCCAATTAATGATCTTTTTAGACCTTAATCAAAACCAGTGTGATTTGATTTGTCAATGAATCATCCATGACTTGGATTTGATGAAGTAGTCCTCCACTGGCTTTTTTGTTCTTTTTTTCCTCAAATGTACCATACTTGGTCACCAACTTCAAAGACCATCTTGTGCCTGCCTTTGTTAGCTTTCCTAGCATATTGTTCAGTTTTTTCTTCTATGTTTCACAGAGCGTTCTCATGGATCTGTCTAATAATCTCAGATTTCTTTTTCCCATCAATGCTAGTTCTTTCACTCAAAGATAAATGGATTACATCCAAAGGAGATATATGATTAAAGTAATAAACAATTTGAAATGGAGAATACTTAGAAGCAGAATGCACATAAGAACAAGTTTGCTATATTCAATGCATCATCAGTCTTGTTACAACCAATGAAATGTGCCATTTTCGAAAGCCTGTCATCCACAACAAAAATAAAATCCTTTCGAGTTCTAGTCCTAGGAAAACCAAGCAAAAAATCCTTAGAAATATCATTCCAAGGATGCATAGGAATAGGTAAAGGAGTATACACACCGTGGGGTTGAACCTTTGACTTAGCTTGTTTACAAGTTCCACATCTTTCACAGATTCTTTCAACATCTCTCCGTATATGTGGCAAATGGAAATGATCCTGCATAACTTTAAAAGTCTTGGTGATACCAAAATGTCCCATTAAACCTCCTCTATGGGCTTCTCTAACAAATAGATCTCTCAAAGAACAGTTAGCCACACACAAACGATTCTCACAAGCTTTATAAATCTCTTGAAAATCAGGATCATTACCATAAAAAATGCTTAAAATTTTCAAAGCCTAACAATTTAACATAAAAAATAGAGAGTAAGACATACGTCCGGGACAATCATCAGCAACAACATTGTCCTTACCTTGTTTGTATTTGATGACATAGGGAAATGTCTCAATGGATTCGACCCACCTGACATGTCTCTTATTCATCTTTTGTAGTCTTTTCAGATGCTTAAGGGATTCATGATCAGTGTGTATGATAAATTTCTTAAGCCACATGTAGTGTTGCCATGTTTTCAAAGCTCTCACCAAGGCATACAGCTCGTTATCATAAGTTGGATAGTTTAAAGTGACTCCTCCAAGCTTTTCACTGAAAATGCAATAGGCTTCTTATCATACATCAAGACAGCTCCAATTCATTTACCTGAGGCATTACACTCAATGTCAAATGTTTTAAGAAAGTCAGGTAAGTATAAGAGCGACGCATGAGTAAGCTTCTCTTTAAGTTTTTGGAAAACATCTTCCTATGCGTCTCCCCATTTGAATCCAACGTCCTTCTTGATTACTTCTGTGAGGGGAGAAGCTAGGGTGCTAAAATCTTTCACAAAATGCCTATAAAATCCAGCTAAGACATAAAAAATTCTCACTTCACCAATAGTCTTTGGGCTAGGCCACTCTTTGATAGCTTTCACTTTCAACCTCATCAACCTTGATTCCATCTGCACTCACAACAAAGCCTAAAAATACAAGGTTATCTGTACAAAAAGTGCATTTCTTGAGATTGGAAAATAACTTTTCCTTCCTAAGAACATTTAGAACAGAATTCAAATGCATGACATGTTCACCTAAATTTTTGTTGTAGACTAAGATGTCATCAAAATAAACAACAACAAAAATTCCTATAAATGCTCTTAGAACATGTAACATCAATCTCATGAAAGTGTTAGGTGCATTTGTAAGTCCAAACAACATAACTAACTACTCATAAAGACCATGCTTAGTTTTAAATGCAGTTTTCCACTCATCACATTCTTTCATCATAATCTGATGATATCCACTTTTAAGATCAATCTTAGAAAATATGCTAGAACCATGCAGTTCATCAAACATATCATCTAATATACGAATATGATGTCGATATTGCACCGTGATATTATTGATAACTCTGAAATCAACACACATGCACCAACTAAAATCATTTTTGGCACAAGTAAAACCAGAACAGCACATGGGCTCATGCTTTCTCTGATATGGCCTTTCTCCATAAGCTTGTCCACTTGCCTTTGCAATTCTTTTGTTTCCACAGGATTAGTTCTGTATGCTAGTCGGTTTGGTAGTGAAGCTCCAGGCACCAAATCAATTTGATGCTAAATGCTTCTCAAAGATGGTAGACCAACCGGATCGTCTTCAGGGAACACATCTTTATAATCCTGCAAAAAGAGATATCATCTCACTCGGCAGCACCAGTGCAAGGTCAGTTAAGCTTAAGCAAGCTTCTTTGTAAACAAACATAAGTATTGGCTGTCTAGAAAAAATAAGTACTTTTAACCTCACCAGTCTTTACAAAGAAGTTAGATTGCTTAACCTTTTGCTCCTTCTTTTGTTTGAGATACAACTGATCTTGATAGACTTCTTGTGGTGTCATGGGAAGATATTGGGCTTCTTTGAAAACTGAAATAGAAAATGAAAGATGAGAAGATTATTGAACGAAGATGAAGAGGTGAGAAAATGATAGAAAGATAGAATGATAAAACCAGGCTTAGAGTGTTGCTCTGATACCAATTGATGCGATCCCTAGGAATTCACTATGGCTGGCTGTTGGATATGAACTGAGGATGCTAGGAGCACACTCAGAACTGAAGGTGGATCGTTGGTAGCGTCAGAAGCTGCAGAAGCCTCCTGATATACCCACTCAATGTCCTAGGATATGACACAACTAGACGACAAAGAGGATGATTCCCTGGTATGACGCACCAAGGCGGATCAAAAAGATCAATGGATATTACATACCATTGAAATAAAAGTGAGAATCACTCTCAAAGTTTTCAAAAAATATTAATCAAAGGCTTAATTCAATCTGGACTGGCCAGAATTGCTCTTTGAATGCAGACATGTCCAAATTTGTGTACATTGGAGATTACCGGACTTGGAAATAGCATAATTCCTTCATCTGACCTCTGTTAGGTATGATTCTTCTTCGAGAAGGTCCATAGTTGGGTTGAGTAAATTTTCCAAGTGGTTTCAGGAATAGAAGCCTCGTGGTTAGGAATATATGAATTAAACAATGAACGTATATCTTTACTAATTCTCATGATTATATCACAAATGTATAATATATGTTCACCCTAAAAAATTATACAATACTACTTGCCAAAAAAATTATTAATTTTTAGGGTTCAAAATAACACCAAAAAAAAAGACACAAGTACATCCCTAGGTGTCAATTCGCGAAAGGAACGTGTGTACGCCTGTCTGCTACAAAATGTATATATTTTCTAAAACTATATATATTTTTTGCTTTCGTTATAATTTTTATCTGAAAATTCTCTAAAACACATAGAAGAATATTTTCTTTTTCGTAAACACAAAAGAATACATTTTAGACTACTTTAAATCCATTTTAATAAAAGTATTTGATCTATTCAATTTTTGTTGCTTTTACAGATTAAATTTAGTTTTTTTTTTAAATATTTATATATTCTTTAAAAATGATAAGATTCATCAAAATATTGAAAAATTCAATTGAAAAAAACAAAATATCAAAAATATAAAGTTCAAAAACAAAATATAGGTTTATATTGTTCATGAGCATTTTTTTCTGCTCGTCCTAAACAATCACATATATCTTCTAAATTAACACTCTGTAAGTTACACTTGGTTATCATATCCTTCTGCTTGAGTGCATAACCAGGTTTGAAACGCATCACAATACACAATCTTTACGATATAGCTGAGGTTGCAATGACTTCCATGCAAGAACATATATGTCCTTTATGACAAATTTCCACCCGTCCATCCAAAACCATAGTTCCATTCATCGACAATCATTGTACTAGGTACAAACTCAGTTCTCCATTATTTCACAAAATCTCACAATCCAAGATTTCAGTGAATTATCGAGGGAATGGCAATACCGATTCAGTATCCAAGATTATTAGCTACACAAATTGCAAAGGATGGCAACATAACAAATAATATTACTTTTAGAGGCAAATCTGTTGTGATCCATAGTTATACAGTGTTATGATTCAACCTCGTTACACGAACCTCATGATCTCTCGATCTCTCTCTCTTCTATGATAAAAGACTTTGATTCACTCAATAACAGTGAAAGTAAAATGAAGAAAGTAAAGAACACAAAGAATACATTTCTGCTCATCTATTAACCAGATCCGATAACCTTTTGTTCCTTGTGGGTATCCCAGAAAAATACCTTTCAAAGCTCTCGGTTTTAATTTGCCTTGATCGTCAAGTTCGCCTGAAATATAAAAAGGAGGGAGTGAGCAACTGGGCAGTCACTCAGTGAGGTTTGTGATGCTAAACCATACAAAACGCAATTTCGGTCACATCACTCCCAACAAGAAACAAAAACGAAACATGAACAACCACGACACCTAAAGCACCACAAGCATACACAAGTCCCTATGTGACGGTTTAAGTGACTGACCGCACCTTCCCACTGAGGTAAGTATGGAATAGTGTCCAA
This sequence comes from Sisymbrium irio, assembly GCA_000411075.1. Taxonomy (NCBI): domain Eukaryota; kingdom Viridiplantae; phylum Streptophyta; class Magnoliopsida; order Brassicales; family Brassicaceae; genus Sisymbrium; species Sisymbrium irio. Next base: position 193,008 of record KE155132.1, read on the forward strand.
CGGCACTGCCGGGTATGACGATTTATCAATCTTAGTGCACTGGACAGCAGATCGACTAGGCTGCCTGCACCCCCC
>KE155135.1:8370-19873 GCA_000411075.1 Sisymbrium irio
ATGTATAGGTAGTTGTGTTTTTATTTTGAAAACTATAAAATTATATGTTTTATTAATCTGTGTACATAAACCTAAAACGACACTTAAAAAAATATGGAGCGAGTAATGATCAACAGCATTTCATTTATTCAAAAAATACTTTTTGAACATCAAATAATTAATTTTTAATTTAATTTAAAGTCTTGGTTTTTCTCAAAAAAAAATAAAAAATTATCAATAGACTATGACAGATAACAATAAATTTCACAATTTTATCAAAATAAAATAACATATATTTGCATTTTTGTTTAAAGATATTATGATATACTGTACAATTTTTTCTTTTATCGGGTAAAGTTGAGATTTTATTGATTTATTATTTTATTTTAAATTATGAGAATTATTAAATTGATGATTTCACAACAGATAAATTTTCTACTATTACGGTTACGGGAGAATGACGATTTCATCACACTGAACTAAGTTATAAAGATCCATCTTAACGGTCCTGTTTATGTAATGTTTGAATATTTCATACAATTTTTTTTTGTTAATTTACTAATAATAAATCATAATTGTTTGGATTTGAATTCCTGACATCTGAATGTTAAATGAATAATTAGTCAAATTATTGAACTAAAAGAGCTTTCATTACATGACACGTTTTGTATATAGTATTATACTATTTCTGTTTCATAAAGATAAATTTTCTAGAATTTAAATTTGTTTTATGAAGATAGAAATTTTGTGTTTTCAATATAAATTTTGTGTTTATTTATATAATTTACCCATATTCATTAAGTGTAATTTTATAAATAAATATTTTGATTTAATTCACTTGAAAGATACATATTATGGTAGTGAACGGCGATTTTGTTTTTTGCAATAGCAAGGACAAAATTATGTAAACCTCATTCTTTTTAGTAATCAAAAATATTTTGTAAAGTGTGGTGCGTTATATTTTTTAATAAAAAATAAAAGTTATAAATACGATTCAGTTTTGTAAAAATAAATTTGTTATCCACACCCAACAATAAACCCACATGACATTCCTGGTGTTATTAGCATTTTAATATGCAGTTTTGTAAATATATATTTTAATAAAGCCCAGATCTTCTTTCTAAAAGATTATAAAAATTTATGATATTGAGTAATATTCTTACTCAGAAAAAATATTTATAATGATCATTTTTTTTAATAACTCCAAATTTAATACTTGTTATATTTTATACTAGAATTAAGTATTATTCCGTACTGCTTTTTTTGGTAAAATGATTCCGTACTGCTTGTTTTCAAAAATCATACTTATTCTGTATATGGCTTGTATATTACAGTTGAATCGTATCCACACCTATTTTATCGCATAGAAAACATTGTTACGATTGAGAGCGTGTAAATATTACTGTGCTAGCTTATTTGTTGCCAACTTTAATCTATATTCAGTCATCTACATTTTTTGAACCAGAAAAGTCCTAAAAAAATATATTCGCCGCCACACGAAAAATAACAGTTTTATAATTTCGCTGATAATGAACGTTTGACACTACTTTGATTACTCTAATATATATGCCGACTAACGCGAACGCTCGTTTATAATAACTCAATTTGACCTTAATAAAAGTAAACAAAATAAAAACATAAAATAAAATAACCAAAGTAAATGATTTACTCAACAAAAAAAACACACTTGAAAGCTGCGTTTCACAACGGCCATTTAGAGAGAAGCACGACTATTTAACTCTTCTGCCGTTTATTTTATTTATTATTTTTATTACAAGACAGAACACATCCCAACTGTTGCTGTCTTTTTACACGCGCTTCTTCTTTTCCTCACGCGCCACCGCAAAAATCCGTCTTTCCTTTTCAACTTTCATCCCGCTTATCTTCTTTTTTTCCGCCTCTTAACTTTTCCTTTCCTTCTCCTTTCTTTTCACTGTTCTGTCGTTTTCTACTTTCTTTTCCTTAAGATCTCGGAAACCTAAAAAAACACAAAGAGGAATCTAGGCTTTCTCTGTAAAAGCGGGTTTTAAGTTAGTTTTATGAGTAAGAGTTGGTTCTGTTGTGTGATGATAAGAGAATCATCTTCATCATCATCGTCTTCGTTATGGGAGGAGTAACTTCATCAATCGCTGCTAAATTCGCTTTTTTCCCGCCAACACCACCTTCTTACGGTTTAATAACAGACGATAGCTCCACCGTTGACCGGTTATACATAACAGAAGTTCCTCGCCGTGACGACGTTGATGTCTTGAAGCTAAAGACTCGTCGTGGTAACGAAATCGTTGCTATTTATGTCAAGCATCCTAAAGCTAATGGTACCCTTTTGTATTCTCATGGAAACGCTGCTGATTTGGGTCAGATGTTTGAGCTTTTCGTCGAGCTTAGCAATCGTCTCCGTGTTAATCTCATGGGGTAACTCTCTCTCTCTCTCAATTTCAAGACTTTATTGCTATAAAGATTGAGACTTTGGTGGGTTTCTTTCTAAATTTGCCGTTTTTTTAAATGGATTAAAGATGGAGACTTTATGAAGATATGGGTTTATTAGGAAGATGTTAACAGTATAATGACAAATCTATGTGACTTTTACCAACAAAATTCTGGGTCTTGTTGACCCATTTTGCATTTAATAAGAGTCTGAGATCAAGTTTGTTCCACTAATGTTTTGGCATTTCTATAGTTATTGTTGGACTCTTGTATTGCAAGCACAAACTGTTTCAGTTAATACTTCTTCCCTGTAGCATAAGAAGAATCTTTGGTGTCTGCTCATATATTTATACATTCTTGCTTAATGTATTAACATTTTAAATGTATGTTTACATGGACTAATTATCATAAAGACTCATACTTGTAACGCTACTTGTCTTTGATTTCTATGTGACTCTTGCCAACAAAATTGTGGTTTTTGTTGACCCAAATGCATTTAATAAGAGTCTGAGATCAAGCTTTTTATCCACAAAACTTTTTGTCATTTCTATAGAATTAGTTGGACTCAATGCAAGCATTTTCACTGGAAACTGTTTTAGTCATACTTCTCTGTATCATAAGACGAATCTTGGAGTCTGCGCATACCAGATCTTCATACATTCTTCCTTAGTGCATCATCACTATAACTGTATAATGTGCATTGAATGAATTTTCATGAAGACTCATCATACATGTAACGCTACTTGTGTTTGATTTCTTCGCGTCATTTCTTGGACTAGATGTATATGTACATCCACCGAATTGCCATGAAAGTCATAGTTACACTGCTGCTTATCTTTGATTTATTTGCATCATATGTTAAAAGACTTGAAGTGTTAGCAAAAGCTTCTCGCTTTACTTACAGTTATCAGTATCCAATGATGAGTAGTTGATAGTTTCCTTATCTGTTCTTTGGTTTTGTCTTTTGCCAGGTATGATTACTCTGGTTATGGCCAGTCTACTGGAAAGGTAGTATTTTAAGCTTTCAAGTTCTAACTTTTCATTTGAAATAAGTATATGAAATTTATAGACTCCATATTATTGTTTCTGATGGATATAAATTGTTACTTGAATCAGGCAAGCGAGTGTAATACATATGCTGATATAGATGCATCATATAACTGCCTGAAAGAACATTATGGTGTAAAAGATGATCAACTGATATTATACGGTCAGTCCGTTGGTAGTGGACCGACGATTGATCTAGCTTCACGGACGCCTAATTTAAGAGGGGTGGTTTTGCACAGCCCTATTCTCTCTGGGATGAGAGTTTTGTACCCTGTTAAGCGAACATATTGGTTTGACATTTACAAGGTAAGTTAGTAGAAGACAATTAGCCATATTTGTTTCTGGTTTCTATGTATTAAATGCTTACACGCACAATTCCTCGTTTCAGAATATCGACAAGATCAGTTCTGTGACCTGTCCTGTCTTAGTTATCCATGTGAGTAATGCTTATTTCTGATTTTTTTCCTTTTTCCGCTTTCTCTTTGATCTTCTCATTATTGGTGGATCAAGTTGTTATTCATTGCCTCCGCAGACTCTTGCAATCGTTTATATCTTTTAGTTTTGTAAGACCAATTTGACAAGAAAATGTTTGGTGAAACTCAAGTTGTTGAATTTATGAGATATTAATTGTGTAGCCATCAATAGTATATGATCTGTCTTCTCTTATGTCATCACTTCCTATTTAACTTCTCTCCTCGTAATCGATTAGTTGAAGAAAGCACTGTGGTGCGTCTTAAACAGAACAGTGACATTAGTCTAAGCGCAAATCACTGATTTTTTTTTTTACAAACTTTCTTGTCTGGTCTTTTAGGGAACTGCAGATGAAGTAGTTGATTGGTCTCATGGGAAACAACTTTGGGAACTTTCAAAAGAGAAGTATGATCCTTTATGGGTATCTGGAGGAGGACACTGCAACTTAGAACTCTATCCAGAATTTATAAAACATCTGAAGAAGTTTGTAATATCTATCTCTAAACCCAAGGGACCAAGAAACGGTTCAAGTAAGACGAATGCAACGGATGCAACCAAAAACCAGAGCAAGCCTTCAGAGAACGGACGTGCTGACACGTTTCAACTCGGCTGCTGTCTACCGGAAGTTTCTAGAAACAGCGTTGACAGTCAGCTTGAGAAATCTAATAAGACTAGTAAACCTGAGAAGTCTCGGATGAGTGTTGATAGGTTTAGAAGGAAAAAAGGTCTGGTCTGGTGACACGAAAACGGGTCGAAGCAACGGTCATAAACAGGTTATTTGTTGTAACACCTGTTTCTGTAATCCGATGTATTGTTGTTTCTGCATAAGTTATGATTTGTGTGGTTGTTTTGTGTCTTTTATTGTATTTTTCTTTCAGGTTTGTTGTATGTATTTTCTGACAGAAACAGATCAAACTTAAAAGGTGTTGATTTTTATATTTGGACTTAGCTTGATTAGTTTGACAAGTTAAATCTGAAATGTATCCAATAATAGTGAGCAAATGTTTTGAACCGATCCATACCGGAAATGGCTTAAACTTAAATCCAAACTGTATGTTTTATATTCAAATGAACAAACCGAAGTACAAAAAACTGTATTTTTTTATATTCAAATGAACAAACCAAAATCAAAAACGGAAATTACAATTTGAGATACCTCCGAGCAGAACCGAATTTTCAAATAACTAAAACCAAAACAGAATCAACTTCGGTTTTAGTTTGGACTTACTTTTCACAAAGTCAAAAATACCAAACCGGAACCTAACCGAATAGCGGTCATAATATAGATTGTGGTCTTATGGAGACTCAATATTCATGAAATCATACTTTTTAGTAAAAATTGAGGAGCTTTCACCGGATGGCTGAGATGACGCTGCGATATTTTGCATATACAAAAGATGCTTAGGAGGTGCTTTAAGAGTCTCCAAGTTACCTTCCATCATCTCTACGACTTTGTTCATTGATGGACGATCTGATGGACGTAACTGAACACAGCAAAGACCAACCAATACCATCTTTTTCGCAAGATCTTCTTCTTCTTCTGTTATTTCATCGCCAAGAAGCCTTGAGCTATTTCCAACTTCAAGATATTCATAGATTGAATCCGGAAAGTAAACCGTGCAGTTGTTCGGATCAGCATTTACGTCTCGTTCTTTGTTCCTTGCCCCAATCATCTCAAGAACCAACATTCCATAGCTATACACATCCGACTTGTGAGACACGCTTCCATACATTCTTGAAAACAACTCTGGAGCAATGTATCCTACAGTTCCTCTTGTATCAAGCAACGACAACATGCTTTCTTGCTTCTCACAGAGCTTAGCGAGACCAAAGTCAGCAACTTTGGGTTTGAGATTCTCATCTAACAGTACATTCTGAGGTTTGATGTCGAAATGCACAATTCTTGTTTTGCAGCTGTAGTGCAAGTACTCGATTCCCTTAGCAACGCCTAGGGCAATATCATATAACGTTCTCACATCAAGATTCATGGACTGATCCAAAGATCCATTCTCTAGAAACTCATATACAATCGCTCTTTTGGTACCTTCGAAGCAGAAACCAAGCATAGAAACAATGTTAACATGAGATGTTTGGCTCATGCTTGCAACTTCGTTGATGAAATCTTCACAATCGCTCTTTGTATCGTTCAAGACTTTCACTGCTACTTTGCTGCCATCCCTTAGCTTCCCTTTATATACAGTTCCAAATCCTCCTCGCCCCACTACATCTGTAAATGATTTTGTAATCTTCTTGATTTGTCCATAATTATACCGTCTCAGGCTTACAAGTGCCTGCAGGTTATGATCTCTCCCAGCATTGATTGCTCTTCTCTCGCTTATAACAAATGCTAGAAGTATGAAGATATATACAGTTAATATTGTCCCTACAACTGAAAACAAAAACACAAAGTTTAGTTTAGTCTCAATCCCACAAAAGTTCAATAATACAAGTCAGAATGGTAAATTCTAACCTGAACCAAATGCTATCACTATTGATCGATTCATACGGTAAGTTCCTGAAAAATTGAATGGACTAATGAACATTTGAGATTGCATAAACGAAGATGTTGGATTCAAATATTTGAGAGTTTAGCGATTTTACCACCACTTGTATACATTGTATCACTGCAAATTAAGCCACAGTGTCCACCAGGGATGATACAGTCTTGACAAAATTTCTCACCAATCGTCATCTTCACCTCAAATCCTTGTCTAAGAACACTCTCCAAATCGGTCAAACTCAAAGCTTCTTCATCTGGAACGTAACTTGTAGGAACTGTGACACGGAAACTATTATCACAAAGTTTACGGTACTTGGACTGTTGACTCAACGAGCCAAGACCTTTCTTTGGACATGATGGACATGTGAAATTAGCGTGGAAATGGCGGCGAGGGTCACAAAAGTAGAACACGGTAAGGCTTCTGTACCTTGGTAGATTCTCGAAGAGTTCAGAAGGCAAAGGTGTGGAGGAGAATGAAGCAGAGCAGAAAGAACCAGAGAAATCTTGTCTGAATAGTCGAATAATGTTGGTTGTGTTGTCTGAATGGAGAAGACTGTAGTTGTAACCTGAGATGGAAAGAGTGGTTGTGTTTGTGCGTTTGTTGCAGTTTAACTTCAGAGAAGGATGACCACATCTTTCATGGCGATTCTCTCCCCAGAAAGGGAAACCAACTGAGATATTTCCACACTTAATTTGTGTATAACAATACCCTCGTGGTAATCGCTGGTTTATAGCACAAGGAAGATGAAGGAACAAGACTAATAAGGTTAGACAGAATCCAACTGTTGGAGATCCCATGGATAATAATAGGGAATGTTTATGCTGTGATTAGAAATCAAAAGACAGAACTGTGAATAAGGCTATAGTGAAAGGAGGATAGACTTGACTATGTAAGATAAGAGGAGACGTAAAGAATGGGAATTAGTTGACTATTCTTTTAGTCTTTCTACTCTCGAGACCAACAAGTGCATGGTTTACATTACATCTTTTATCTGATGAAGAGAATAATTTAAGTATGTTCTTTCTGTCTTGTCTTTTTCTCAAGCTTCTTTTGTGTTTGTTTATCATGTCCTGTCCAAGTTGAGATATTATTTCTGACTTTTCAATATTGAGTTTGATTGATAATTAAGTACAGACATCGTTAATTGCGTATCAACCACAAACACTGTATACAATTCTTTCAGCTATTAATTGCATAAACGAGGATACATAAGCTCTATATCAATCCTAATTTCCTACAGAAGTTCCATCCTCGTAGTAGTAACATAAACTACCCAATCCGCTTAATCATATTTAAAAAAAATGAATGTAATATTTATTCAAACAAAAAAAACCCTGTTTTACAATAATTGATTTAATTTAGTTTGCTTTGAAGTTTAGAAAAAAAAAAACATAAACAGAGTAATATCCTTCCATTTTCTATGGTTCGAGTAGCAAGCCACGTCCCCATTGGTCTCCAAACTTCCGGTATCCCATTGTCCGCATAATTATTTCACAAAGCAATTTGATGGTAATCTTCTAATAAATATGTGAAGTATCTGCAAATCAAGATTCTCTAACATCGCTCATAGATGTTGATACTTTTATGCCCAAACAAGCAAGCAAACAAATAAACAAACCAAACAAAAATTTAGAGAATACTAACTTGTAGTTTTCAGACTCTCAACATTCATGGAATCATACTTCTCAGTAAAAATTGAGGAGCTTTCACCTGATGGCTGAGATAACTCTGAAATATTTTGCATTGGCATATGCAAAAGTGCCTTAGGAGGCGCTGTAAGAGTATCCAAACTTCCTTCCATCATCTCTACAACTTTGTTCATTGATGGACGATCTGACGGGGATAACTGAATACACCAAAGACCGACCAAGATCATCTTTTTTGCTACATCTTCTTCTTCTTGAGTTATAGTATCCCCAAGAAGCTTTATGCTATCTCCAGTTTCAAGATCCTTATAGATCCAATCCGGAAAGTAAGCCGAGCTGTTGTTTGGATCAGCATTTTCCATTCGTTCTTTGTCCCTTGCTCCAATCATCTCAAGAACCAACATTCCATAGCTGTACACATCTGACTTGTGAGACACGCTTCCATACATTCTTGAAAACAACTCTGGAGCAATGTATCCTATAGTTCCCCTCGTGTCAAGTAATGACAAGATGCTCTCTTGCTTTTCACATAGCTTAGCAAGACCAAAGTCAGAAACTTTGGGTCTCAGATTATCATCTAACAAAACATTCTGTGGTTTAATGTCGAAATGCACAATCCTTGTTTTGCAACCATAGTGCAAGTACTCAATTCCCTTAGCAACGCCTAGTGCAACTCCATATAGTGTACTCACATCTATATCTCCTGACTTCTCGCTAGATATGAACTGATCCAGAGAACCATTCTCTAGAAACTCATAGACAATCGCTCTTTTAGACCCTTCATAGCAGAAACCAAGCAGAGAAACAATGTTAACATGAGAGGTTTGGCTCATGCTTGCAATTTCGTTGATGAAGTCTCCACAGTCGCTCTTCGAATCTTTCAAGACCTTCACTGCAACTTTACTACCATCACGTAACTTCCCTTCATAAACAGTTCCAAATCCTCCTCTCCCAACGACTATTGTAAATGATTTCGTAATCTTCTTGATTTGTCTATAACTATACCGTCTCAAGGTTGCAAGGGCCTCAAGATTCTGAAATCTCACAGCCTTTGTTGTCCTTCTCTCGTTAAAATAAAATGCTAGAAGCACTACCACATATACAGTTAATATTGACCCTACAACTAAAACATACAAAAATAAAAAGTTTAGTCTTAATCCCTCAAAAGTTCAATACAAGCAAAAGAAATAAGTCTAACCTGATCCAATCTTTATTAATATGGGGCGATTATCTCGGTAAGGTTCTGCAAAATTTAATGGACTAATGAACAAGCTTGCATATAAAAATGATGGATTATAACATTTGAGAAGGACAGGTTAATTAATTTATGATCTAATGATTAGCTGAAATTCAAGATTAAGCGACTTTACCTATAAAGCGTAAATATGTTAGAGTAGTACAACTGGTTCCTGGTCCTGATACGTTGCAGCAGGTCTGTGTGGAAAATGGGATGATCGCGTTTTCATCATCGAAGCTTGATACACATTCTTGATCAAAGGTCTCAGTTATCATCAACTTCACTTCAAATCCTTGTTTCAGGACACTTTCCAAATGTGTCAGATTCTCCGGAACGAAATTTGTTGGAACCGTGACGCTAAAACGCTTATCGCAAAGTTTATGATACGTGGGGTTTTGAATCACCGAGCCAAGACCTTTCTCTGTCCCTGGACATGTGAAATTACCAAGGACATCGCGACGAGTGTCACAAATATAGAACACGGTGATGCTTTTGTAAGATGGTAAATCCTGGAGTAGACCTGGAAGCATAGGTGGGGAGGAGGAGAATGAAGCAGAACAGAAAGGACCAGAGAAATCTTGTCTTGAAAGTCTAACAATCTTGGATTCGTTGTCTATATGGAGGAGACTGTAGTTGTAGCCTGAGATTGTAAGAGAGGTTGTGTTTGAACGTTTGTTGCAGAGAAGTTTTAGAGAAGGATGACCGCAAGATTTATCCCGATTCTCTCCGGAGAAAGGGAATCCGACTGTGAAATTGCCACACTCAAACAGAGTATCACAAAACCCGTTTGGTTCTTTCTGACTTAGAACACAAGGAAGATGATGAAACAAGAAGAGAATACAGAACCATGTCGTTGGAGATCCCATGGATAATAGATGTGAGAATACTTTGTTGTGATCAGATATGACAAAAAGAAAAGAAAGATAATGATCTGAGCAGTCTTTTGTTGACTTTGAAAAGATGGGAGAGACGTAGTAATGAATTGAATTAGTTGACTTTTCGTCCAAGCATTGAAATAGTGTTATGATGAACAAAGTAATTCGATGGAAAAATTCGAATACTGCTTCAAGACCATGGAATCAATTTACAATCAAACTGATTCCACGATCCAATTGCTTTCTCCCCAAGATCCTCTACCATTTTTATTTTTCAATTAACAAAGTCTTGCCATCAAATTAGTTTGTGAAATGGAGTACCACATTGATTATGCTTGAACATGGTTGGCCTTTGGTAACAACATCCCCTGTATGGCTATATTTGGCAAACAAAAGGATTACACTTGGATGCATATTGATGGATGTTTCTTTGTCTTGTCCTTTTTCTCAACCTTTTTTGTGTTTGCTTACCATTCCCTGTCCTGACCAAGTTGAGATATTTCTAACTTTTCAATAATACTGAGTTTGACTGATAATAGGTACATACATCATTTATCACTTATCAACCACAAACACTGTATACAATTCTTTAAGCCATCAATTGCCTAAAAAAAGAATTAGATACATAAGCTCTAAATCAATCCTCATTTACTGCTGAAGTCCAATCCTTGTAGTTGTAACTTGTAACATAAGCTACCCAATCTGCTTACCATTATTTTTTTAACTGAATGTAAAATTATGTCCAAACAAAGTAAGTCTTTTTTGGAAAAAAATGCTTCAGTTTGCTTTCAAGTTTTGAAAACAAAAGAAGACGGAGTATATTGAAAACAACGCGATTGCATCTTATAACTTCCGATATTATCCACATAATTATTTAACAAAGCAATTTGATGGTAAGCTTCTAATAAATATGCCAAGTATTTGCAAATCAAGATTCTCTAACATCGCTAAGAGATGCGGATACATTCATGGAATCATACTTCTCAGTAAAGTTGAGGAGCTTTCACCTGATGACTGAGATAACTGTGAATTATTTTGCATTGGCTGCAAAAGTGCTTTAGGAGGCGCTGTGAGAGTATCCAAACTTCCTTCCATCATCTCTACAACTTTGTTCATCGATGGACGATCTGCCGGGGATAACTGAATACACCAAAGACCGACCAAGATCATCTTTTTCGCTACATCTTCTTCTTCTTGAGTTATAGTATCCCCAAGAAACTTTGTGCTATCTCCACTTTCAAGATCCTTATAGATCCAATCCGGAAAGTAAGCCGAGCTGTTGTTTGGATCAGCATTTTCCATTCGTTCTTTGTCCCTTGCTCC
>KE155136.1:5342-51933 GCA_000411075.1 Sisymbrium irio
GGTTTCAAAAATACGTACCTTGCTATTATAGTCTACGGCTCTGGCAGATGCAATCAAACTCCTCTTCATGTTGAGTAAGACCAACGCACAAAACAATCGAAGCACAAGTTTGTGAGAGTTCTCCATTTCCAGTGTGTGCTTTGTGTGTCTAGAACCATACAAGTTGAATTTTGAGCTTAAGAAAGCAGTTATTCGTGTACGATAATTTCAATTAATACAGGTTTTGTCTTCTAGTACCACACTAAAGTTTTGCTCTTCTTTTTTTTATAGATATACCATTTTTGTTAAAAGATTCATTCTTTCTCAAAATTGCCTTTTTTCTAGATATGCCATTTTTGTTAAAAGATTCCTTCTTTCCCAAAATTGCTTGTTACTAGAAATAGAAATAGTCTTGGAATTTTGAGTTTTTGACTGCGGGATCCACCCCATTAAACTCACTGCAGGGTGGGTGCAGGTCAAAACAGATGCCGAACGGATGCGGGTTAATATATTTAAAATAGTAAATTTGTGGATATCCATAAAATTAAATTTTATTTTTAATATTAATAATTAAATATGGATATTAATCATTAAAAAAATATTTTTAAAAATATGTATTTATATTACTAAAAACAAAATTTTAATTAAAAATATATATATTTTATTTAAAAATATATTTATTAATAAATTTGCAGGTCCCACGGATTATCCATATTTGAAACGGATGAGTGCAAATATCAAAGATTTTTTCTATAGATTTTGTGGGACGGATTTAACGGATTAAAAATATTTTAAATCTATCGTGGGATGGGTTTAACGAGATGGATCAAAAAGGACAGATTTGACCCGCAATTCAGCTCTAACTAGAAACATGACACTTCACCTACTTGACCAGCTCTTTTTTTTTTAGATACCATTTTTGTTAAAGAAATCATTCTTTCTTAAAATTGTTTGCTTACTAGAAATATGACATTTATTCACAATTATGGTTAGGATTTCTAACTTAGCAAACTTTTAAGACCATGACTGAATCAATTATTAGAGACAATTATATTTTGATAGAGATCTCTGGACCAAAATATAGGAATAGGTAAGTTTAGGCATTTGGGTTTGAGACTTCTAGACCAAAATATAGGAATAGGTAGGTTTGACCATTCGGGTTCTCGGATCAGATCCAATCGGGTTTGCTTCTTTCGGGTATAAAAATTTTATATCAATATATGTTCTTATAGAATTTCGATTTGGTTTGGTTCCGGTTAGGTTTCTTTCGATTTTGGGTCGGTTCGATTCTTAATTTTGAGTATCTAATGGATATTTAAAATTTTCAGTTCTTATTTGGTTTCAGTTCCAGTATTTATTACCAAAATACTAAAAATAAATCCCAAAATTTAGAATATATCCAAAAATACAAAACATATATAAAACCCCAAAATTATTTACGTAATCCAGTGAAGTCGATCGATTTCGAGTATTTCGGTTATAAAAGTTTAGGATCTAATAGGTCCTTTGAAATTTTTGGTTCTTAAACAGTTCTAGATATTTAGTACCTGAAACAGTAAAATTCTATCCAAAAAACAAAATTTTACCGAAAGTGTTAAATAATACTCTAGAATATTTTAGTTCTTAAATACTTTTGAATATTTATACCCGAAATAACAAATTTTTTAAAAGTATCCAAAATATTTCATTAGTTTTTTAAAAAATTTGGATATTTATAACCGTAATAACATTAAATATACGCAAGTTATAAAATTTTAATAGATAAATATACATACTTTCAGAGTAATCAGCTTTTTTTTCAAACCGATATCTATGAATCCTTAATTTAAAATCCAATAAATATTTTGGAAAAATTCAAAACTTAACCGATTATTAATAAGTATTTTGGAAAAATTCAAAACTTAACCGGTTATTTTGAGTCGGGTTCTGATTAATATGCCCAGCGGGGGGCATTCAAAGCTTTTTCATATAAACATAAAACAAAATAAAAATTTACGGAAAAAAAAATAAAGAATACCAAGATCTATGGACGATCTCAACAACAACGATGTTGCTTATTCAGATACTTTTAGACTTTTAGTTATGCAAAGTTCTTTCGGGCTTTTAGACTTTGGAATTTGTTCGACCAAGTTTTTTTTTTACTTCAGGTAACAACAACACAGTATCTAGAATCCGTAGCATTTATGTTTACTAAACTCAAGATTTTCTACCTCATCTCCCTCTCTCTCAGTGGTTATGTAAACCCAAATCACATTCTCGGGAAAATGAATCTCTCTCTCTCTCTCTTTCTCTTTCTCATGTCCAGAATTCAGAGCGGTCCTTCCAAATATATAAGAAGAAGCTTCCTCAAAACTTGAAATCCTTCTTTTTCTTCCCTTCCTTATCACGCTTCCTTTTCTTCGAATTCTATAACCATTCCACCAAGTTAAAATACATACCAAGAAAAAAATGAAAAATGATATATCACACGAGTTCATTTAATTACCTCGGCGACCATGTCACTGAAGTCCTCAGGCTTATTGCGTAGCTTCTCCTCTTCTCTTGCCTCCTCGTACCTTCAAACGTCAAAATGTGTAGTGTGTTTATGATTAGATTCGGTGGTTTTATCTTATGAATGAATTCAATCAACAAAAGTGGCTTTACTACTTACTTGGCAGGTAAAACATTCTCCATGGCGTCCAGCTCTTCTGGCTGTAAACTGATGTCCACACGGTCTGTCTTTTGCCCTCTCAGCAAATCAACCTGGTCGAAAATATTTACACAATTGCATAAATGAGCGACTTGTCATCTAGCAAACACCCAAGCTTCAGAGACGCAACCATAACTGAATGTCATATACCAAATACCAGCTATTCTCAAAAACACACAAGACTTAGAGGACATTACAAACCTAACACGACCTATTGACCAAAACAACCTCAATAAAACATTTCTAAACTCATTTCCAACCATCAATGTATTTGGCAAACGAAGTAAGCAGGTGGTCATCTTACACTGTCTACCAGTTTCCTTTAGTAAAACAAATCTTTGGTAATTCACGCATAGATTACTTACCCTCTTCGCTCCCGTCTTGTCTTGAGCACCAGTTTTAATAACGTATGTGTGTGTGGTTCCCAGTACTGCTCCAGGAGCAACACTCTCCCCCTTTTCTTCAAGTACCTTCAAAAATCAAAAAAGAAAAAAGCAACAACATTAGAAAACCAGCCCAAAAAGATTTAACATTGAAATATCGCTTGACATCAAAACAAGAGAATATCCCACAAGGTGGTAGATAAAGTGGAGCTGCATTTAGAAAGAACAGGTATTCTACCTGATATAGAGGCCTATCGGGTTCCTTTCTCTGTTCCTTACGAAGCTCAATTGCATCCGGTGTTTCTATGCCAGTTGGAGTGCTGAAAAAGGGGAAAAAATTTTCATTCAGTTATTATATGATAAGCAAACGAAATACAAATAAACCTCATCGCTTAAGGCAAAACAATACCTTGATAGTGTATCAACCGATTCCATGCCGTCTTCTAGGTCCTCTTCATCCATCTCCTCTTCTTGTTCCTCTTCCTCCTCCTCCTCCTCTTCTTCATCTTCCTCCAAATCACCCCAGTGCTTGCTCTTATCAATAGGCTCCTCCTAAATAACGAAAAAGAACAAATAATAAGATTCTATCAAAAAAACAGAAAATTTAAAGATCTTGAGGTAGTTCAACAGGAAGCTTAAATGTTATAATTTCTATCCACTTGTTTCATACCGCACAAACTACCCTTTATCTTGGGTTCCTTCCATATAGAATACAGAATTTTAGAACAGAACAGAGGGAGGTGATAAAACTACCTCATAGTTAGGCTGATCTTGCTGCTGGACGCCAAAGACATCTCCATACAACGGACGCCCAAACTGTCAACACAAACAATGGGCATAAACAAAAATGTATAACTAATGGCATGGAAAAGTAAATTAAAAGGATATATATGTAAGTTTTACCTCATCAACCGGAGGTTTCCCCCAGCCACCAGGATGATAACCAAAGCTAGCTCCAAGTGGGATAGGAGCATTGAGACCAGGAATTTTCAGATGTGGGTAAGAAGGGGGAGGACCATACCTCTGTTGGAGAAGAGTTTTAGTGAACAATTTCATTTCAATCAGAATAATCATAAAGACAAGTAACAATAAACTCACCTGCATATTAATTAGCCATGGGGGAGGAGCGCCTTCAGGCATACCAAGAGCTTCTTTTAAGTCATGTGACAACATCCCTGGTTTCATTTCCCTCAATTTAACCTATTTCCAAAATGATAGCACTAAGATTCAGATAAACAAAGCAATAAAACCAAACAGCGTAATAAATCATAAGATGCAAAAACATGTCTCAAGGAAGTACCTCAAATTCTTTCCCTTCAAAATACAAATCCCCAAGTGATGTCAGCTTAGGCTTTGTCTGATATTTGAAGAATGCATCATGAAGGACCTGAGAAAGGAAGGTAATATTTTCACTTATCAGTTACAGGAAAAATATCAACAAATGCATGCCAAAAAACATATATTTGTAGAGGGAAACCTGGTAGTCAATGTCCATCTTTCCCATCTTTGGTTGCATTCGCTCCCGTTGCTTTTGCTTCAATTTTTTACCATCTTCTTTCTCAATATAAGCCTGCAAAAGAACCACAAAAGAATTAGCTATGAATCGTATGGCGAATTAGTCAAAAGTACAGAAGAAAATGGTCATTTCCATCTAGTGGAGTGTGTAAAAAAGAGAAGCCACTGCCTAGACAAAAGCTCAAATTTCGTGATAGCTTTTTTAAAAATAGAATGTAAAAGTGAAATATGGAGATTTCAAAAACGTTTATATTGGTAGCATTTTATCCTAATACCTAATATTTTTACAAAACCAAACACCAAACCAAATGTGAAACTGGAGAAAATATGTGCAGGTCATCAGAAGAGCAAAATCATTGGGTCCAAGAAAAGATACCTGTCTAATTTTCTCAATTCCGGTTGCAGCAATGAAATCAGGAAGATGAAATGGCTGCTTCTCTATACCACGCTTTCCCTGCAAAATGGAAACCACGCTGAGATGCCACCAACTTAAGAAAGAGAGAGCAAGCAATATATAACAGCCTTAAACGCAAAACAAACTTGACTGCATCCTAAGAGTAGTACAAAACCAGATGCATCTAAAAGCAAGGTCACTTAAATGCATACGGAAAAAAAAAATTCAGACAGGGAATATCCCACCCAACTGATATATAAAACACTTTTCTCAGAGAAGTATCAAACATTTCCAAAACCTAAGCACCAAATATTTCATGCATGAAAAAAAAAAATCAAGAGTCCTCTCCAGTTACACCTACAAGTCCAGGCTCCATGGTTATCACAGACGTTCTCCTGCAAGAGGCACATATATAGGTATAAGGAAACTTAAATTGCATGATGAGTTCTACCCCTGCTGATATAATTCCCCTATGTGCCACCACACCCACAAATCACAGAGACATAAATTAGCTACAGCACCATTACTTAAAATATCACAAACCTGCAAATACTTTCTCTTCTGGGACCAATGTCTTGGCACAGGAACTGTATTCCGATACGACTTTAAAAACACCAACAGTTTTGGATCTGCCGAAGTAGCGTCCCAGACCTGCAAACATTAAAATAGAACTTAGACATAAAAAAAACATATTACAGAGGACTACATAGGGAAAAAAAAAGCTGTTCACTTTGAAAGATATTGGATGCAATGAACTGAGACCATAATTATGTAAGATTGTAAGAAAAAAACAAAAGAAATTTACAGCTATTAAACTGTAATCATAACAGAAAAGAATGCAAGGGCCACAACATAACTACTTCAAAATTCTAGAACGTAGAACAATTTCGATATACCAAACAAAATAAGAAAACTCATTCACGCATCCTATCAACATTTTTAACTATAGTTCACTAATGAAAAATAGTCAAGAGTAAAGCAAAGTTCAGATTTTACTGAGAGGGAGAGACAAAAAACACTAGAGGTTATGCGAAAGGATAACAAAACAAGCACTAGGCGGGTACCAACAATAATGAGATCGGATAAAACCTTCAAATATCCATACTCCGAACTCAAAGCAAAAAATAAAAAATGCATCCTTACCTCAACAACATCAGGCCTAGCGGACACCTGCTTCAGCTCAGCAATCTTCATCCTCCGTTCAAGCTGAGAAAACAACAGAAACTCAGGATTATACATCGAATGCAAAGGTAAACAAACAAAGGGATATTAATTAGTTACTGAGATAAAAAAAAAAAAAAACCTTTTTCTGCTTATTAGAGATTCCCTTCTCTTTTTGTTGATCGCCTTGATCATCCTCGTCTGCATCTGAATCTGAGTTCTCCTTCTTCTTAACATCATTATTCTCCTCAGACTCATCCTTCTTACCGTCCTCCTCAGAGGCAACAGGTTCCCGAAAGTTGAACTTCTCGAAGATTTCCTTAAACTCATCGCTAAAGCCCTCACTAAATTCCGGTTGTTCTGGAACATACTCTATCACAATCTGCTCAGACGCCTATGGAGAAAACAAATCATCACCAAAATCATCACTAAACGAAATATCATCAATACGAAATAAAATCTTCGAAAACCCTAGAAAATCTCCAATCACATGAATACAGTGTGAGAGAAAGAGCACAAAGCTAACCTGCTGCTGCGGATCTGCGTTCTCCTTAGAATCAGAAGCTCCAGAAACGTTGGCTTCTTCTACATCGGCACGGGATGCTTTGTTGTTCTTCTTCTGCTTCCGCCTGCGGCGACGACGGTCGCTCTCGCGGGATTTTTTAGAGGAAGCGGTAATGTTTCCGTTGGAGGCATCTCCGTTCGAAACGACGCTGTTACCGTTCGCGACGGTTGCTGATTCGGCGGTCATACTCGGTGAAGTCTGAGAGTCGGCGATGCGAAAAGAGTAAGAGAACGGGAGAAGAGAACGGCTTCAGGCTAATATTTATCTTCGATCCCGGTTTCGGATCGGTTTGGTACAATTTGTTTAATTGGTACGTCGATTCCGGTTCATTGGTTATCGATTTGATCTTGTTTGGGCCGAAGTAGAGTTCTAGTAATTTGAAGACGTTTTTAAAGGAGACGGATGGGCCGGCAGACCCGGCACATCTTATTTGTTAATCAATTTCCTTTTCTTAATGTTTCTTAATTACGGCGATTTTTTACATAAGTTGATACTTTACAGTTTGATTTTTTGTTCGTCTGGAAATTCATTCAATATCAAAAAGAGAAATGTCACCAAAAGGTGAGACTGAAACGTTGAAAAAAAAAGGTGAGACTGAAACAAACAACATCATACTCCTAAAAAAAAGACAAATAATAAATTTTTATTTCCAAATGATCATATAGTTTCTTGGAAATGTAATTCAATTTAGGAGAGGTATCAAATTTTCTGCATGAATAATTTACTTTTGTTATCTCTATTTTAGAAGTAAATTTAATTCAATATAAGCAATTAAAAATAACATTTTGTAATTAATATATAAAAATATTCAAATACAAATATGATATCGCAGATAATATTAGTATTTAAAAAATTAATAAGAAAAAATAATCATATTTTCAGTATAAATATGTGTTTTAACATTTAATCGCATTAAAAAGAGAATTTTTTAAAAAATATTGTAAAGATAGGAATATGTAAACCACACATATAAAATATATTTGACAAAAAAAAATTAAATTATGATAAAATTATGTAACGGTTACTGATTTTTAAATGTTATAAAAATACGTAAGCCACACGTTATAAAATATATTTGATAAATTTTTAAAAATACTTATAATAAAGTTATGTAACGGTTATTGATTTGTAACAGTTATTTGAAAATATTATTTATTAATTTGAAACAATATATATATATAGATAGATATTAAAATTTAAAATAAAATACAATTTACAAACTGTATCACACACACCTAAATTAATGTTTTGTATACCACTCTACTTAATCACTCTCTTATGAAATTCTTTGTCCTCATATATATAAAAAAAAATCACAACCTAGGATATGTGAAAACAAAAAAGTCTTTTCAATAATTTTATCTTTTTATAAAAATTTGATGAAGTTTAATTTTTTGCTTGGAATAAGAAACTATAGAGTATAAAGTAAATTTTAACAAGTATTGTATGAGCCGAGCACCAGAAATTAACGGAATTTGAGTTTGATACGAAAACTATTTCAGGCTTTATAAATTATAAAAATAGTATATATTTAAAAATAAATGGAACAAATGGTTGAGAAAAAAAAAACGGAGGGGACCTTCGTGTTTCCTTTTAAAAACCCGATGACAAGAGCTAATGTCTCTCTATTCACAATCTGACTCTTTGGTTATCTCTGGATCTAGGGTTTCTCCTCTCGCAATATTGTCCGCTTCTGACAACGAAAAAAAGCCACACACACACACACAAAAAACCTAATTTCGCCCAAATAAACTTTTTCCATCAAACAATAGATTCATCGGAGAAGACGAAGAATTAGGGTTTTTTTTTTCTTTTGATTCATCATCGGTACTTACAGATCTACATTCAAAAAAGGGGACAAAAAATCTATAAGAAAAAAACAAGAACAAACACTAAATTTTCCATCTTTTTCCCCTTTAACCCATCTATCAAAGTCGTTTCCTTTTTCCTTGTTTTCTGCTAAAGAAGCAAAACTCGGATCCAATTCAAAAACTAGTGTGGACTGGTCTTCATTCAATCAATCAATCAAGCCAAGGGACTTCGAATATTTTTGATGAACGAATTTGAGTTGAGACAATAGACATCCATTGATTGATCTGTTAATTTCTGTTACGGACTGCTTTTAGAAAGGGAGGGAGAAAGATTTAAGAAGAAGGGACAAGGAACAAGGGAAGTTATGTATAACAGTAATAGAGTAGAAGTGTATCATGAAGATGGGAGAGTTGGGGAAATGGAGATGTACCCTTCTAGGGAATCGCAGTCCCAGCAAGAAGACGATGCGATGAAGCAGAGGAAGAAGAAACAGAGGGATGTCATGGAGGGAGTGAAGATGGGAATCAAAATTAGCCATTTTTCTCAACCTAGCGAGAGATGTCCTCCTCTTGCAGTACTTACTACCATTTCATCTTGTGGCCTTTGTTTCAAATTGGAAGCTTGTGCTTCTCCTCCTCAGGAGCCACTCAGTCTCTTCTACTCCTCCTGTCTTAGGGACAACAAGGTACCCTATACCTTATGGAACATCTAAGCCCTACTCAGACTTCAAAGATTTATGAACTAAAGTTATAAACACCTATGAAAACTGAGATACTGGGTCATCGTTTAGCTTCCTTAATGCCAGAGTTGCATCAAGTTTGAGGCTTTAGTAACCTTTCCCACATATCCTAGTATGTAAGAATGTTTAGTAGAATATGAAGATATAATTGACGGAACTAACTCGTTTTTAAGCTGAAAGAGAATGCATGTGAGCTATGTTATCTTCATATCAGTGATTTATTGGATATATTGGTTTTTGCAGACGGCAGTAATGTCCCTTGGTGAAGAAGAGCTCCATTTGGTTGCCATGTATTCGGAGAATATCAACAATGACCGTCCTTGTTTCTGGGCATTTACTGTTGCTCCTGGAATTTATGATTCCTGTCTTGTCATGTTGAACCTTAGATGTCTGGGTATTGTATTTGATCTTGATGAGACCCTCGTAGTGGCGAATACAATGCGGTCATTTGAGGATAGGATTGAGGTGTTGCAGCGGAGAATAAACAACGAGATGGATCCTCAACGCATTGCCGTTATGGTGGCTGAGATGAAGCGTTATCAAGATGACAAAAATCTGTTGAAGCAGTATGTTGAAAGTGACCAGGTTATTGAAAATGGGGAGGTGATTAAGGTACAATCGGAAATTGTTCCTGCTTTGTCTGACAGCCATCAGCCGCTTGTTCGTCCCTTGATAAGGTTGCAAGAGAAGAATATTGTCCTGACTCGCATTAATCCGATGGTATGCAATTTTGTAAATTGACTATATGAATTTACTACACTTTTATTGGACAGTTAATTAGCGGTGTGATGTGTTCATTCTTGAAAATTTGACTGGTTTATTTCATGAGCACCTAGATTGCTCTTAATTCTTGTGGCTCAGACTCAATGTCTATCTTTACACACAGATTCGTGATACAAGTGTTCTTGTGAGGTTGAGGCCTTCATGGGAGGAACTTCGAAGCTATTTAACAGCAAAAGGGCGCAAGCGTTTTGAAGTATATGTTTGCACAATGGCTGAGAGAGATTACGCCTTAGAAATGTGGAGGCTCCTTGATCCAGAAGGGAATTTGATAAACGGAAATGACTTGCTGGCTCGCATTGTTTGTGTAAAACCTGGTACATCTTTTTTCGTAGTAACTTATACCTGCTTCTTATTCATCATGGATCTATTTCTTACAAGCTTGTAAATTACCACCACAGGTTTTAAAAAATCACTTTTCAATGTGTTTCTCGATGCAACATGCCATCCGAAGATGGCTCTGGTAATTGATGATCGACTGAAAGTTTGGGATGAGAAGGATCAGCCGAGGGTGCATGTGGTTCCTGCATTTGCTCCTTACTATTCTCCCCAAGCTGAAGTAAGTATACTTTTTTTTTACTTTGGTGGAAATAGGATATGAAATTGCAGAAGCATAGGATCTGATAAGAATATTTGTATTCAAAGAATCCCACATCGTATAGAAAGAAACAAATCGAAGCCTTATAAGCTTTCGTGGTGAGTTCCACGCAATGGTCTGTGTGGCCTTGGTTTGGGCGCAATTCGTATCAGAAGCCATAGTCTTGGATCTTTTAAATGAATGGTGTTACATATAGCTCATTTCTGTTTCTTCAGGCAGCTGCGACACCGGTACTTTGTGTTGCCAGAAATGTTGCTTGCGGTGTCAGAGGTGGATTTTTCAGGTGGATTAAATTTTGATATTAGACTTTTCCTGACATCTCTAGTGCTTCCTCAGTACGTTCTGACTGTGAGATGGTTTTTGAAACTCGGTAACAGGGATTTCGATGATAGTCTACTACAAAGGATTGCTGAAATATCTTATGAGAATGATGTTGAGGATATTCCATCTCCGCCTGATGTCAGCCATTACTTGGTGTCGGAGGTAAGTCACGATTCTTGTTAATGATTGTGAGCAGATATTTTTATATTCGTCCACGCATCTTGGGAGCTTGTGTCATTTATATGCTACAATATAGATCTCACTCACTCTCCAACCTGCTTCCTAGTAGCTCATTCCCTTTTCAATATAGGACGAAACATCGGGTTTAAATGGGAACAAAGATCCACTTTCTTTTGACGGGATGGCTGATGCTGAAGTGGAGAGGAGACTGAAGGTGATTATATCTGTTGGCTCGATTGTTAAAAAGTTATACCAACTGCAGTAGATATGTCTTCTGGGTTTAACTTTTCTGTTCAATGATGTGGTTTAAATACATTTTTCCCTTTTATTCAGGAGGCAATTTCCGGATCTTCAGTTGTCCTTCCGGCGGCGAATATAGATCCAAGGATAGCTGCTCCCGTTCAATTCCCCATGGCTTCTGCTTCTTCTGTTTCCGCTCCGGTACCAGTAACAGTACCAGTCGTGCAACAAGCACCACAACCATCAGCTATGACCTTTCCAAGTATTCAGTTTCAAGAACTGACATCAATAGCTAAAACCTTGGTTCCTTCAGAACCAAGCTTGCAGAGTTCTCCTGCTAGAGAGGAAGGTGAGGTACCTGAATCAGAGTTAGATCCAGATACCAGGAGGAGGCTCCTCATATTGCAACATGGACAAGATACTAGAGATGCTGCTCCAAGTGAACCTCCATTTCCTCAGAGACCTCCAGTTCAAGCTCCACCTCCTCATGCACAGCCAAGAAATGGTTGGTTTCCTGTTGAGGAAGAGATGGATCCAGCTCCACTTCGTCGAACAGTCTCCAAAGAATATCCGTTGGATTCTGAAATGATACATATGGAAAAGCACAGGCCACGCCATCAATCCTTTTTTTCTAAGATTGATAACTCAACACAATCTGACAGGATGCCTCATGAGAATCGCAGGCTACCAAAGGAGGTACCACTGATCTTACTAACCAATGATTTTTAATCGTCACTTCTTTTGGTCTTGTGCTACATTATGCTGTTCAGCGCTCACTGTCATATAATTGCAGCCACTCCGGAGAGAGGAACAGTTACGGTCAAACAACAATTTACCAGGCTCTCATCCTTTCTACGGTGAGGCATCAATGTTACTTCTGCTTGTATCATCTGGCTCTGAAGATAAGTTACTGACTTGGGATAGACTCTGTAGGAGAAGAGACATCTTGGAATCAATCTTCTTCTAGGACAAGTGATCTTGACTTCATACCTGGACGAAGTGTCTCAGCAACAGAGAATCCAGCTGAAGCTCTACATGATATTGCTATTAAATGTGGATCTAAGGTGTGTGAGCATCATCATTATTTGATTACCACTAATTCCATTCGCGAGTTGATTTATATATACTCCATGACTTTGTAGGTGGACTACAAACCAGGTTTGGTTGCTAGTACAGATTTGCAGTTCTCTGTTGAGGTACTAATAGGTCTTAGACTTCTATCTGTGTGCAATCACTAAGCTTTCACTCTTAGACATTGTATGCTCTGAGTAATTTTGATTGAACCTATGCTACTATGCCACATCTTTGAGATCCTCTCTTCCTTTAGATGAGTTGCTTTTGTTGACTGTGTCAAATTTCCATCTTTTTTTTCTTTGCAGGCTTGGTTTTCTGGTGAAAAAATTGGAGACGGGATAGGCAAATCGAGACGAGAAGCCCTGCACAAGGCTGCTGAAGTTTCTCTCCGAACCTTAGCTGGTAAGACGTTCTGACTCCTGAATTTTTCTCGCGATTTAAATTTTGTTTTTGTTTGAACTTGCAAACTCTTGGTGGATGTTATATGTTTGACTTTGCTAAACCACCTTCACATTGTTGGTACCTATTCGAGGATGTAGAACTCAATTTTTCAATTAATCTTTATTTTGCAATAGTCGGTCAACCACTCATAAGAGTGGCTAATGCTATTATTAGACCTGTTATAGCTTCCTTTTGGCTCTCGTAAATGGGTTTATATCAATGAGTATGACAGTTGCCACCACAGATGGTTGCGTGTCGGTATGTTATAATATCACATCGACAGATGGTGTTAGAACTTAAATGTATTATACAAGGGTGTGGGTCGCTTCCTCTCATAAGGGTTAGACCTCTCATGGATGTGTGAGCAGTTAGCTAATTTTTAATATTTGCTGGATTCATTCACATTGATTTTCTGTTTTTGTTTCCAGATTTTTTGAGTTTTTACTTATTTTCCGCAGAATTGTATATGTCCCGTATAAATGGCGACGCAGGGCCAAGCCACAGGGATGCAAGCCCTTTCACTAATGGCAATATGATTATGGGAAATGCAAACACGCTTGATAATCAGCCATTTGCAAGAGATGAAACAGCGATGCCAGTTCCTTCTAGACCTACAGATCCGAGATTAGAAGGGTCTATGAGGCACACTGGCTCCATTACTGCACTCAGGGAACTGGTACGTATCTCCTCAATCCGGATTATGGTGCCTGATAACGTTGCTAGCTCAATTTTTCTCATTTTTAATATCTCCCCTAACCAAATTCCAGTGTGCATCGGAGGGTTATGAGATGTCTTTTCAATCTCAGCGTCCACCTCAATCTGACATTGTCCACAGAGATGAATTACATGCTCAGGTTCGCACACCCATGAAGATTATTACACAGATGTGCTTACATTTTATCGAAATGATAGATAGAAAATGTTCAATTCTGGACAGGAGTGATTAAAAGAGAGAATTAATGACATGTTCTTCATGGCAATCAATCTATTCCAGTTTGCAAGTATCTGAAGTTCAGATACCTCGTGGATTCTTGATTGATTCTCTGTGTACTGTGTTTCAGGTTGAAATAGATGGACGTGTTTTAGGGGAAGGAGTTGGATCGACATGGGACGAAGCTAAAATGGAGGTAAATCAACTAAATCTATGCCTCAGGTTTATCCTGGTCCCATTGTTCCCTTTGTCTGATGTTCTTTACCTTTTAGGCTGCTGAGAGAGCACTGTGTAGTATGAAATCAATGCCTCCATTGCATAAACGACAAGGATCTCCACGGTTTGTTCTTTTGATCTTTGATTATCGAAATAAATTTGTAATAGTTGATACATATCTTAGAACCGCTTCCTTCGTGTTGATGTTCAGATCGTTCGGTGGGATGTCAAACAAGCGTCTAAAGCCAGACTTTCAACGATCGATGCAACGGATGCCATCTTCAGGGAGATACTCATAACGAAAACCACGTCAAGAAGAAAAAGTACATTCGGCATCAATTCCATCATCTCTTGCTAAAAGTGCGACCAGGTAGCTATGGAGACAAATTCTTTGACAAGTTCCCTTCGCCTAACGGTGAACCAGACGGAGAGAGAGGGAGAGGGATTCTGCTCTCGACTTTCTTATTGTAACGTGTGTGGCAAATCAAGATTTTTGTATAATTTACCAGTATCTCTGAGCGAAGGAACAGCTCGAGGGACATCGAGTACTACACAGACACGACCTAAGCTTGCACTTTTGGCTTCTTCTCAGTCTGTAAGTTAGTAGAAATCAGTAAATTGCGTTTTAACTTCCCCAAAGCTTTTTCTACAGTTTTACAACAGTCCATGTTTTCACTCAGACAGTAAGATATTGTTTTTGTAATGTAACTTTTTACTGTGCTATTAACTATTTAGGCTTGCCTGATTCAAAGTCTTATTAGATGACTAGCCGGATTCAAAGTATTATCAGATGATTGGCCAACATATTATTTATTTATTTTATTATATGAGAACGAATTACAACTGTTGACTCTTGAGTGGAATCATTAACTCTCTTTATTTAGAAAGATTAACAAAATTTTGCACAAAGTATCCCAAAAGAAAGACACGAGACCAGTATATAACAGTACAAGCTCAGCTTTGGACATTTTACTGTTCAGAGCTTCACAGCGTAAACCCCAAAACTCTTTGCCACTGACTCAGACTTCTTCTTCAGATGTGGACTCACAGAAACTTGCTTCAGACTTAATGTACTTATACCATTTCGCACAAACCAGGTAAACCACGAAATCAGCTGCGGTTAGACCAGCTAAAAGGAAGTAGAATCTGTCTAAGTGCCCTTTGTTGAGATTCCC
Source organism: Sisymbrium irio (assembly GCA_000411075.1). Taxonomy (NCBI): domain Eukaryota; kingdom Viridiplantae; phylum Streptophyta; class Magnoliopsida; order Brassicales; family Brassicaceae; genus Sisymbrium; species Sisymbrium irio. The sequence continues at coordinate 20,536 of KE155136.1, forward strand.
CGGGATCCAACCAGGCAAATCATCTCTTGTAGATATCGTCATGACGATGGAAACTAGCAGACTACTTACGTAATTCCCAAGCGATATTGAAGCCATACATAGCGCGCTTGCGAAGCTCTTCAACCCGATTGGAGCTTGGCTGTTGAAGAACTCGAGCTGACCAACGTACATGAACACTTCTGATGCACCTATCATCATGTATTGAGGTACTTGCCAGAATATGCTCAATGAGCTCGAGTTTGAAGCCGAGTCCCTGTGTTTTAGTCTGTATATCTCCACGATCCCTGCTGATATCATCGCCATTATCGCAATCACGAGACCTATCCCCATTCTCTGAAGCTCAGTGAGACCTTTGTTGGGTTCTGTCTTGTTAATTCTTGCAAAGAGGGGATCGAGAAACCGCCTGTAAGCGAAGATGAAGAAGGCCACGCTGAGAATGTCGAAACTAGACATGCTTGAAGCTGGAATCTTGAAGTCTTTGATGTTTGTCTTCATCGCTGCGCCTTGCTCAACGAACAGTGAAGCCATCTGAGTGAAAACGACAGAATATAAAATGGTGCAGAGCCAGATTGGTAAGAGTCTGAACACACATTTCACTTCTTCAACTTGAGTCACTGAGCAGAGCCTCCATGGATTGTAAGTCGATCCGCTCTCCACCTTCTCGGCATCATCATCAGGCGTAACAATTGCAGCTCTATCCAAGAATCTGCATTAGACAAGAAAAGAGAGTCAAAAGCTGGTCTAAATGATAGTTTCAGAGATTGTAACGGAATGTTTAAAGCAATTATTTACCTGAAGCCGTTGGTATGAAGAATCTTTTTATCCCCGGTTCTTTGAGTCTCTGAATCGTACAGATTCATATCCTCATAGTTCACATCAATCTTGGCTTTTCTTGTTGCAGCAACCAAGACTTGGCAGAATCTAGACCAAGGACTTTCTCTAGGTGTAAAGTGTCTGTACTTTGGCGTGCCAGTCAAGAAAAGTAGTAAACCCGCAAAAGCAGAGCCTGCAGAGGCCCAAAACCCTAGCGGCCAGTCCCCTTGATCCTCAAAGTAACCCAAGACGGTATTCGAAAAGAGCGATCCAAGATTCAGAGCTAAGTAGAAGTAACTGAAAAAAGCTATTTTCGAGTGTCCTTCAACAGAGTCATCTGCATCAAACTGATCAGCTCCAAAGGTAGCTATGTTCGGCTGATAACCACCATACCCCAACGCGATCAGATAAACTGATAGATAAAAGATAACCGTCTTGAACGTTGAGTGTGGCTTACACGGCGACTCTTCTACTCCACAACCACTTGGTTCGAGTAATAACGCACCAGTAGATAAAGATAACATCACCAATCCCTATAAAACACAGAACAAAATGTTAACTTATGGATCAAGTAACATACCCTAAAAAAGAGAGAGTAGTGTTGAAAGAGACTTACTGCAACGAAACTTGCTTGAAAGATTGCACAAGTCTTGTAACGTCCCCAATAAGAGTCACTGAGGAAAGCACCAAGCAGAGAGAAGATGTAAACAGTTCCTGTCCATTTACTGACATTATTGGCAGCTTCTGCATTGTCTTGTCCCATCACTCTCGTCAGAAACAAAACCAAATTTACTCCTACACCGAAGAAGGCAAGCGTCGCTAGCCCTTGGTTCACTATATCAATCACAAACCAAAGCTCTTTAGAATCTCAAACACAAGTACACAACACTACTTAGAATGAAAAAGAGAGGATACATGTATATGTAGACTTACCAAGAATGAGAATAGCAGTGAGCCATTTGCCAGTTTTGGCTCGGATTGCTGGATTTCCGTGACGATCAACGCTTCCATCTTGAGTGCAAACCTCAAACTGTCTTACTTTTTGATCCATCTATTCGATTTCGTGTGAGTGTATACAAAAAGATTCCTTATCTTGATACGTTAAGATTAAGAAGATTTTGATCTGCAGAGAGAAATAGAGAGTAAACCAGGATCGAGAAGAAAGAGAGCAACCTTTGAGTCAAAGAAGGGACAAAACGAAGGAATCGAGGAAAGTGGAGAAGAGAAAAGGAAGTGAAAAAGAAAGATTTTATTTGTTGAGATTTTGAGTTGCGATAAAAGTGTGAATGAGAGGTATTATTTATAGAGCTTACGAAGTTTGAGTCAGAAGAGATCCTTTCTTTGACGTCTCTTTCTTTCTCTGGTCATAATAATTTAATCATTCTTTAACTAAAAAGATTAAACCGGGCTGCCAAAAAATATGTTCGGTGGATTTTCTCAACAGAATTTTAAATTAATTTTCATCTTTTACATGAGTATAACTGATTTATTAACTAGTTCTATGAACAGATAATTAATAAATAAATAAATATTAATGAAAATTATAAAAAATACTAAATGTATTTATAAACTAATTATTTTAATTTTTTGAAATTTTACATGAACTTACGTAATTATACTTGATAATTATCTTATTTATTGTGACGGATAAATCAGAAAAACCACTAGTATGACCAATAATAAAATATTATGGTATAGAGAAATTAAAACTCCCAAAAAATATTATTGAAATAAAACATATATATCTATATATAAAGAAAGAGAGAAAACACCTGGTTAAAGGTAAGCCAAGCTAATGTGTGCCCAGTTACACCTGGAGGGCTGCTGGAAGAAACTGAAAAAAACCAAAAACGTGAGGAAAATATTAAGTAAAAATGTAAAACAACAAAATTAAAATACCAAAATAAACAACTAAAACAAGTGGGGAAAAAAGTGAAAGTAAGTTTGTTCCCCATTAAAACAGGACTTGGTGTCTCTTTCAAGCACGCAACGCTCGTGCGTAGCTGTCTTTGATTGCGACCTTTCCTCACTCCTAACTTATATTTTAATTCTCCCCTTAATTGGTCCATTTTAATCCAAGTTTCATAATCCCTCCCTAATTTTAGTCCAATCTTTCAGACGCTTTTGTATTTCCTTTTTGCTCACAGATATATGTTTTTATCTTTCAGACAAATACTAATTATCTTTTACTTCATATTTATATAGATAAACACAAACATGTATTGATAATCGGAATATCGATACCAATTCATGATTGGTTGATAATTGATGTATAAAAATATGAAGTACATGATCCAACTCTTATCTCTAGATTCATAGATGCTGTGAAATATTTTCAAAAAAATCAGTGTTTAGATATAAGTATAAACAGATCTAAATCCGAATCTATAACTCTATTTAAATTATTTTTGTGTTCGTTGAAAATTTGGATTGAAACTTGTACATAGCGTTAATGGCTAATTAAAAAGATCACCCGTAGAAGAAGAAACAACTATATTCTGATAGTTTCCCAAAACTATGTTCTCAACCAGCATAACGATACGTCTTACTAAATTAACCATTAAAATATCACACGCATATTGGTTAAGAACATACCTTAATTTAGGGTTATGGATCAGTCGTTGAAGTGTCTATATTGGTAGATTAAAATCTACTTTGCCCAAAAAACTTATTAAACGATTGATAAGAAAGTTCTTTATATATATACGTGCACAATTCAATACTTTGAACAGGAATCAGTATGAGTTACTATAAATTCCTAGTTCCCAAAGTATTTGGAGTTTCTCTCTTTTTGTCTGTTTGACAATTTTATCCAACTTGATAATTTTTCATTTACTTTCGTTTAGGTTTCAGCCTCTGCGGTCTAATCGAACTTCTCTTATCGCTAGTCTTTTCTAAGTTTATTTACTCTCATCGCGATTAGTTTAGATCGTGAAAAAATTGGAATTGTCTCGTTATATATAACGATGTAACATTAATTTGGGTAATCATGTATTTTCAGCTTAAAATATACTACTACTAACAAATATGTAAATTGTCACGTAAAGTATATGGTGCATGCATGTTGCCGTCTGTTGGACGAAATTTTTGGACTACAGCCAATTGATTATGCAAAAATAATATAGAGTTGTCCAATAACTTTTTTAAACAAAGATAAAGATATACAGTCTAAATATCAAATGGTTAAAAGAGAGATATTGTGACGGACCAAACTGGTCTAATCCGACCTTGATTTTTCTGTTTAATTAGTTTCACCGTTAATCGTCAAATATTCAAGAGATGAGTTTGGCAGATGTAGTTACTAATCGATAAATATCTCCCAATAATTACCACAGGGGATAGATAATTTGGACAGAAATGTCTACTACGAAAAATGAATGTGATTTTGAAATACATAAGAAAAGCAATTGGTTTAAAATATAATAAATTTTTTATAAATTAATAATTGTGAGACTATAACAATTTATTAATTTAACGAGATGTGTTATTTATTGATTAGTTGAATCAAAAAAATAATTTAAAACTAAATAAATATTATTAATTTATCAAATATTAGTTTATAGAGGTTATAGTGTAAATGTACTTAGATTAAATTTGGCATATGTTTTCTTCTTTGGAATATTTATAGATTGCATGGGTATCTCGATATTTGATTCACAGCAAATTCTTTTGGGATGTAAGTGAAAAATCTGCATGTTCGTGAGTTTAGCATAACTTTCTTAAAATTTGACTCTTTGCTGCATCTTTTTATCCGTTGTGAGGTGGTGGTGCAAAGACTGATTTGTTTTTCATTTCTGATGGTTGGCTCGGTATGGATGGCCTACATGATTTCATAGGCGATGCGTGAACACGCGTTTTATGGGGGGTCTTACGCTATGAAACATTTGTTGGAGCTGCCACTGGGTAATATTAGAGCGCGATGGTTAATATGTCGATGTCTTGGCTAGGTCTTTGTGATGTTGATTTTCGTATTTGTACGTCCCACCTTCCACTCAGAGCTGGTCTGGATACTCCTTTTATAGAAATCATATTTTCTTCTATTCGTACATTGTTTGGACTGAGCTTTGTGGGCGTATCCTATGCTTTAGGGTAACACCGGATTGGGTGGATACGTTGTTGTGTCTCACCCCTTCTTTTTTGACATGACCATGAATCACGATCATATTATCGTAACCCCGAGTTTCAACTCCATGCATGGCAAGAATGGAATGGAAAGAAGCACAACGACGGCCGTGATCCTTCTCATTTTATCAGATGCATTCACACGACTATCCCAATTATATCAATTCCTTGCGGTACTCTAGTTCGAGTAAATATGGTGCTCCAAACGAGGTAGCTCTCATGATTGCTTACAATTTCCTAGCGTTATGTTTTACCTTAAAAGACTAAAATTGAAGACTTTTTTAGTTATTTAAAAATAATTCTTTTTTAATAATCGATAATTTTAAAATTTTAGAAAAGAAAAGCAATCGATTAGCTACATTGTACGGTTCATATTAGATATAGCCATAACTTTCTTTTAAAATTTACAAATTAAGTTTACACAACCCCTAACCCAAAAAAAAAAGTTTACAGACCCAACCAATCCCACTCGTAATCCTAAAATATATGCCCACCATGACATATTTTAATATACCTTATTTTTAAATAGTACAACCTTGAAAATTACATGCCGCAAAATAATTATAATATATATCATAATTTCATACAAATATCTTCATCATTTCAAATCATCGATCCAATGCGATGATTGTTGATAATATAAGTATAACAAATTATTACAAGTTACCACGAATAAGTTGATCATACGAAATCTTCTAAACAAAAAGAACACAAAATTAAGGAACACGTTATAACAGTTTGATTCATTTTCCGCCTGTTTTGAGAAGACAAATTAAAGACAAAAACTCAAGAGAAACACGCTAAAGGGTTCTCACGAAATTAACGTGGACCATTAGGACAAGTGCCAACCACCAACTTATATATAACGACAAAAATATAACATATAATTTCTTAAATTGACTAACAAATGACGCTTATTAATTTTAAGTTATATTACTTCAGATATGCTAATTAAGCAGCCTATTTGAGGAATCAAGTGGCAACTTGAAGGATGTTGTCGTATGCAAGCTGTCCTCCATATTTACTTTGAATACTTTTAAATTCATCCAACCAAGAAGCTTTATGTCTTCAAACGAAAACGACATTCAGAAAATCAAAACTTTAGTAGACTTAGGTTTTATAATATTTTTAATAGACAAAGGTTGTGGCTAAGGTTTTTATAATAATGTTTAATAGACACAGGTTGTGGCTAAAAAGTAAAAGTTAATAATAGGCTCCGTTTTAACTTTGAAAAATGGTTTTTAAATATTCAATAAATTTATAATTTAATAAATCACAGATCAATGAAACAATAGTTAATAACATATCTAACCAAGTTTTGTTGCATTAACCCCCTCCATTTCAATAAAATAAATTGCATTTTATAGAAAAAAAGTTATGTTTCACTTTATATATTTATTACCAACTACGATTCTGATCGATCTATTTAGGGAAAAAATCAATTTGGCCATGAGTGTCTACTGATCGGCAACTACGTGGAAACTGCAAGAAACGATAAGAACAAATTTTACCAAAGACAAAAGTGGCAGCTTTGACTTTTGATTCCACAGCTCAAACTCTGCTTGCGTCTGCAATTTGTTGTTTCCACTAACAGCTCTCTAAATAAGTAAATAATGTGAGATTAGTTATTAAACCAGGGGATTATGACAAAGTGCTTATGATCAATAGTAGTATATTATAAGCGCTTTCAATTATCTATTCTATTCTGTAGATCGCGTATCAACTTACTATCATAGGTTAAGAAATTTGTCAAGCAAACCAAGCAAGTGGCTTCTACTTTATTTGTTTATTATCATGTACTATAAGTTATAACTCAATTTCCACACTGTTTGAGTATTTTATAGTTAGAGATCACTCCAGAGTGACATCGCCGATTAGTTTATGATAATTGATAACTAATGCTAAGAATATCCTTCGGATCTATATAAAAATTTGATGTTTATCATATACGAATTTATGATATACGACCACATGTTTTGAAGAACTAAATGGTCATAAAATAAATTGGAGCGTAACATTTTAACAACTGAATTAGCACAAGTTGATAATTTAATTTGTAAAATTAACGACGTGGTTTAATTTAAAATGTTCTACATAATTCACATATTTTGTTCTTCAACTTTTTTCGGCAGAGTAATTAAAAGTTATGGAGAGAAAGAACACTTCTATATATATACATACGAACTTGCTCTATGCTGTGGACAGAATTTGAGAGAACTATGTAAACGAACGAAATGAAAGTCTTCATTCCCAACCACTTGGAGATTTAGAGTGTTTATATAAAATCAAATGATATAGGAGAGAGCTTATATCAAACGAAAAGGAGTCGTTGTGATTATCAATACTTAACACTATAAAATTGGAGCTTATTGTCGATCTCTCATACATCTTAATCAACCTAATTAAGAAAAAACCCACTTGGTCGATGTTTAAACACACACACATATTAAACATTTTTTCGATGTAGTTGCTGATGAAGCCATTTTAATAAAAAAAAATTCTTTCATTTTTAAGATAAGTATAAGAAGCAATAAATGGGAAATTTGGCTGACGTCGACTTCAATAAATGTTGTCTTGATTCGGTGAATGGATTTATCAGGTCATACATAACTCGAAGAAACCCATGTCGAAACCATATCAATCTCTAGAACCTATACAAACCTGAGCTTTATGCAATTTAATGGTACGTGATATAGATAAGAGTTTATTACACTTATAGTCATTTATCATTTATGTGAAACTTGTTAATGCTCATAGTCACTTATCACTTGTTAGTCACTTTCTTTTTTTACTCTAACTCAGAAAAGACTATGTTATCTTTTTATTAACCGAATTTATAACTGGATGTTAAATTTTATTACTTTTTTTAATTTTCTTAATCACAAACTACTTTATTTTAGGACAAACTCAACCTTGTAAGTGGTAATAACCATTTCGGTTCGAGCAATATCTCTAAAGAAAAAGCTCTTCTTAACTTTATTGATCTTGAAGATGAAGAATTCAGGAGCGAAACACGTCACACTCAGTATTCTTCGTTGTCTGACGACGAGGACCTCACTGCTTCAGAAGATGAAGAAGCTCCAGTTATCAGCCACCGACGTAAGACCCCGTAGATATGATAAAGAGTTCTGGAACCCCCTTCTCGAACACGACTACGGCGGATCCAACGCCACAGATGTGGTTTGTGGATTAGACCCATCTGAACCATTTGTCCACCCTCAACAATCTATCAACGATGTACCCACTATTTCTATACCAGAGTGGAAAGTGGAGTACGACCGTGTCACTGCATCCCTCGTAGCTGGTCATCCAATAACATTTCATTCATATCCAACAACCTATTTTATCTGGTCACCCAATATCGCCGTGGTCATCCATTTCCAACTGTCTAAAAACAACCTCCACCACTGTAAATAAACATCACACCCACATTTTTACACACTAAACATACAAGTACACATACAATTATCTTATACAAAACACAATTATCATTTTATCCGTATGGTCAACCACTACCGACCACTATAAACCGCATATGCACTAAAAACATCCTCCTGTCCTGGAAACAAACATCACAACCATAAACCCACCTTACTTACACATTAAACATACAAATACACATATAACAGCCTTATACTAAACCCAAAATCAGTTTGATCAAACACTACTAACAATTTCATCCATATCCAACCATCTAAAAACAACCTTCACAACTGTAAAATCTACAAGCCCGACAAAGTAAAAAAAAAAAGTTGAACTAATAGTGATCACATCCGTTGATTGGACACGATCAATGAACTAGATGTCTAGATCCATAAGTTCATCAACATTGGATATAACAGGTGCTTCTTTTTTTTTTGGTCTATCAGATTATATGGTTTATTTTTCCTCTCTCTTAATCAAAGTCCAGTACTATTTTACGGATAATAAAAGAATACTCATTAAAATAAAACTGAAATTATACTTAACAGTACATAAGAGTACAAATATACTAAAACTAAAATTATACTTATAAACGGAAATTATATTTTATAAACGGAAATTATACTTTATTATAGTCAAATTTTAAATTATAATTTATAATAAAAAAAGAAAAGAATACAAATATTACGAATTTCAAACTGAGAATCTAAGCGTTACTAATTATTTAATTACTTTAAGAGATTGATAAGATTTGTCATAAAGTTCGAGTTAAAATAGCTAATAAAGTTCTTAATTTAGAAATGAATATACTCTTTCTCGTTCGCAGATAAAAAAAAAAAACAAAAAGAGGATTATACGAAGAATATGGTAATTACTTGAGTAACTTGGCGATTAGCTGGAATGAATTTAATATCAAATGATTTAAGGTAGAGCTTATGTACAACGATATAGACGTCCTTGCGGTTATCAACATGCATGGAAGCTTATTGTCCACCTCATACATCCTAATCCCCCTAATTAAAAACGAAATCACTTGCACATTGTTTAAACACACAAACATGTGTTTTGTAGCGTTGGAAAAAAAATTGAATTTTGTATTCTTGTTGGATCTGTAGTTTATAAAGTCAATAGATATTTTTATTGTTTTTTACCATTTAAAAGGATAAGAAGAAGAATTAATGACAAAAACGGCTGATGTTAGATTTTTGACTTCAATGTTACTTTGGTTCGATGCTGAATTTATTAGACTATATATATCGCAGAAACGACGGCTTTATATCTAATAATTTTATAAAACGGTCGAGACACAACAAAATGTGGATATGGAAATATCTCATATTATAAGCACAATGTACTATCCCGTCGACGAATCATTCATCTTATCAAACTTTTGGTTTTCTTTTTATTTATCCAAGATAAGCAACTTGATATTTAATTAGTGAATGGTAGATATTTTCCACCCATTAGGATTGTATACAAATTTTAAAGTTTTTAAAGTTAATAGTGTACATAGTATATAATTAGTGAAAATTTAATTTAAAGACTAAATTTGTTTGAAAACCTACACTTATAAATTCTAGATAAGATATTGATTTACCTTTGTTAGTGATTAATACCGATATACGCCCATGTTACCATGGATGAATTAGCTTTGTATATCACGTCCACATACATATATAAAGATAAAACGGATATGTAACAACAAACAAAAAGAAGTTCCTTCTCCAACTAAAACGAACGGTGTTAATTTATTACTTATTAGCACAATTATTTTTAGTAAAAATGTTAATCTTTCTTGTAGGATAAAACCTTCATTTTAAACGTATATTAGGGTTTGGGAGATAAGATCCAAATATAACAACTAATGTATATATTGATTTTTGCTTTTAAACGCTGTTTACCAAGAACATAAATTATAATTACGCAAGCAAAAATTTCTCACAAATATTATAAATTAAATAAATATGCAAATATATTAGATAAGATCATAAAATAGTTAACCAAAGAAGCTTAATATAATATTGGTTCACGTTATTATTGCATTTGTCAGCATAAAATCATTCCAGATAATTTTTAGTCGAGGATAAAAGAGCATCTTAATTATGTATATAAAATACAAACTAATATGTAGTAGAAGGAAATGATTAATTATAGGTCTCAGTTAACCTTTCCTCTGTACACAGAGCCTTTGTTTTTTAACTTCGTCTCCTCTTTTTCAAAAGTCTCTCGAGCCCTGAAGAAAATCTTGTTAGAAGCCCACTCGTCGTAGGCCCATGCCAACATTTTCCCCAATTTTTCTTTTTAATATTGCTATTTGCTAAACAAAAAACATGCACTAATTGATATTTGCAAAAAGCTAGTAAAAGTTTCCGAAGACTTGTTCTCATTTCTTAAGACTGGGTGTTTTGAATTTTGGTAATAATAATGTATGCTAACAAAATTCAAGAAATGTGATGATTAGTGTTCACATTTTCATTGCTTATATATAATTAACAATATTGATACGAATATGTTTCTTTCTACTCGTAATGTAAAACTATATATATACTAGCAAAAATAGGTTCATGTTTATCCAAATGTAACTAAACTAGATGAATTTCTGTTTAACTAAAGAATAAAACTATATTAAAACTCTTGAAGATGCTAGTATCTATATAAATAGTATCTAGCCCGTACGTTGTATCAGCCTATCCACCTAATGACCTGAAGCTACTGCTTACAATAAAATTTGCAGTGATAAGATAGATCACTTAGCATCCAAACAGCCCCGATACAGCTTTTACGAACATTACTACTACCTAGCTCGTACTAACTCAACAGAGTTGTCCATTTAAAACTTTTACAATTCGATAAAAGAGAAAATAATTGTCTAAACATCGTCGACAGCTAGAAGACGAAAAGAAGGAAATGTGCATGCATGGAACAAAGATGGAAATAGAATGAAAACACGACAAAAACAAGAATTAAGAGAAGATGAGGAAAAGGACAAAAGAAAGGCACACGTGTATGTTAGAGTTGTGTATGGTTGAATGGTAAAGAAAGCACCTGAGCTGTTTAGACAAGACTCATGGAGAGAACAACTTTTAATGCTCTTCCATTAATTATTATGAACCCATTCTTTTTCTATAATTTCATGGGACTACAAAAGTCAACTTCGCATGCATGCTGCACCAAAGCTCAACAATGTAAACATATCGTATGTAGTAATGTGTTGTAACTGAATTGTGATTAAAAAAAACTTCAGTTAATATCAATTTTAGAAGTTTTATTTTAACTCTTATTATATTGTAAAGCCGAATAGATTTATATCGTTATTTGTAGATACCATCCGGTATAGGTTTTGTGACTATTGATCAATAATTTAGTCACCTTTTTATAGCCATTTTTATAGACAATTTTCGGCAATTTTTATGAAAATTCGTCAAAATATTGACGAATATTAATATCTGACTAAAGGTAGTAGTTGTTAACGATCAGTCAGCATGCTAACGAAATGTATGATCTTTAGCTCTCATTCTCTTTGGAGCTACATTTCAAATAAAACAAAAAAAACCATCTATAACAAGAGCTACAGAGTTATCGCCTATTGATATGTACTTTCCCTACACGACAAATCTCTTTTTCTTTATATCATAAATCATATTTACAATATACTGTACATAGAGATTCAGAGAAAGAAAAAGAGTTAAAATCTAAGAGCATGATCAAGGGAGATTTTTTAGTTGTATCTTAAAATGTAAAGAGGATGAAAGAGAGTGAGATTAAGATCTTATATAAGAATTATAAAAAACCTTATAAGAATCTTTCTTGATATGTGTTGAATTGTTATTGGTTTACCTTTTGTTTTATAGATAAATTTAAATTCTTTAATTCTATTTAGTTAAGCTATTAATATTTTGGTTTTTAAGAATTTCATTTCAAATTTCTCGGTTGATCATACTGTAACATATTTTCTCTACATAAATACAATGTGTGTAGATGCCAAAAAAAAGAAAAATACAATGTGTGTATACCTCTCTCTCAACTCTATATATTGCGTTACAGCTACCATGTTTCTCTCCATTACAAGCCTCAAAGAGAAAGAAAGAAAGAACAAAAAGGAAAAAAATACAAATATAATCATGAGCTCCGTTACAGAGTTATTCAAGAACAACCCCGTGAACCATGACCGCATCATCCCACTGGACTTCACCAACACCAAAACCTTACCCGACTCTCATGTTTGGTCTAAACCTGAACCCGGATCCGAACCAATGACTCGACCCATTCCAGTCATCAGCTTATCCAGCCCTGAGCAGGTGCTACTAAGACATGCGTGTGAGGAATGGGGTGTGTTTCATATTACAGACCATGGGGTCCCACACTCATTACTTCACGACGTTAAGTGCCAAATGAAAAGTCTTTTCTCTTTACCCATGCATCGTAAGATCCTAGCCGTCCGATCACCAGACGAGTCCACTGGTTACGGTGTGGTTCGGATCTCCATGTTCTATGATAAGCTTATGTGGTCTGAGGGATTCTCCATTATGGGTTCCTCTCATCGGCGTCACGCTACACTCCTATGGCCCGATGATCACGCCGAGTTCTGGTAATGGAGTATATTTCTTTTTAGTTCGGTTTAATTACCAATAACATTAATTATATTTTGGCTCTTATAACGCAGCACATATTGTCGCAAAGTACAAAATAATGATATTACTAGCTATTTCTTAAAGTATTCTCCTTAACTAGTAAGTTGTTTGGATGAATCTTAGATGACTAATGTAGACAAACTATGGTACAATGTTAGATTTGAAAGCTGTTTTGCCCAAATTCAGATGCATTAATATTATATCTACCATTAATTATTAAATATATATCGATCCATAAGTCAGGCGATATCATATCTAATGTCGACGTCAGATTAAATATACAAATTTTCATTTTTCAAAATTATCTTGGAAAATTGCAGCAATGTGATGGAAGAGTACCAGGAGGCAATGGATGATCTAAGTCACAGACTAGTAAGCATGGTGATGGGTTCGTTAGGACTAACACATGAAGAATTGAGATGGCTTGAACCGGATCTGACCGGTTCAAAAACCAACTCGATTCAATCTTTTCTGCAGTTGAACTCCTATCCGGTCTGCCCTGACCCTCATCTAGCCATGGGCTTAGCCCCTCACACTGACTCTTCCCTATTAACCATCATCTATCAAGGCAACATCCCAGGTACATTGGAGATTAGGAGATTTACCAAAAAGTTGTATAGTTGGATATGTCATCGAATTTAAGATCTGACACGCATCGTGATAATGACAAAATTATATATCTTGTATGCAATCTTATAAAGTATTTTGCCTATAATTTGGTTTTTTGAAATTCAAAAGTGGATAATTTATATCTAGCACCAAAGAAAACAATTTTCATAAAACGTATACATACAATTTTTAATCGATTAAAATATAAATATGCGGAACATAGATGTTACAAAATGTATCTGTTCATTCCAAAAATAACATAAAATTATTGCATTGTTCAGGTCTAGAGATTCAAAATCCACAGGAAGAAGAGTCGCACTGGATTGGAGTGGAGCCAATCGAAGGAGGTCTCGTGGTTATAATGGGAGACTTGTCTCATATCATATCCAATGGCCGCTTTAAAAGTACGATGCACCGTGCGGTGGTGAACAAGACGCGCCACCGTTTCTCAGCAGCATATTTTTCCGGCCCACCCAAGAACCTTCTGATTGGTCCGTTGACCGTCGATAAGGACCATCCTCCTATCTATCGGCGTTTCATATGGGAAGAGTACCTTGCAGCCAAAGCAACACACTTTAACAAAGCCTTGACTTTGTTCCGTTGCTGAAACATAAGATAATGTCATACATTAACGTCTACTTTTGTCATTGTTTAATTTGCGTCACCTCATTCGAAAGTCTATTCTATTTGTTTCGTATTGAAGAGTTTAGTTTCTACATAAATGCTTGATTTGGTCTTTGCATCTGTTCAAACTTCAAAGTAACGAAGGGAGGTTTAACATTAAAATCAAATTAGTTCAATGGTCAACATTAAAAGATCAGCATTTGAAAATTCATAAATAGTACTCAATACGATTTTTTTATTATCAAGTCATGTCTTTTCACATCATATTTTTTCTTATTTTATTTTAGTTATTTATAAACCATTTTGATACAGTAATTATAACCTAATGAAAATATATTTCTTAGTATGTTGTTACATCCGAATTAAATTCACTTTTTTCTTTATCTTTAATCAATTTATGCGAGTTGAAAAAAAAAAAAAATCATATTATGTGCTATTTCCTTTTTTAATTTAAATAAATTAATTTTTTAAAAGAGGTATCACTGTGACAAGCTCGGATCTTGAAATCGCGAAAGGAGGAAGGAGAGGAAGAAACAGAGTTATGTAAAAAGTTTCTCACTTTCTCCTAACAATGGCCACTTTTCACCCCTACCCTTCTAAATTCCTTTATTTACAACCATACCCTTCTCTCTTCTTCCTCCTCCTCCTTCTCCTTCTGACCTCTGCAACTTCACTCACCGTGAATCCTAACTCCTTCAAAACCCCTCGAGTCCCTTACTCCGATCACTGCAGCCACATAGTTCCGGAGTCTCCGATCGACCCTTCTCCCTCCGCAGCATTTAGCAGCGCGTCTCTTGCATTCGATGTTAGCTTCTTCTCCGGCGGAGACTCCTTCTTCAGTCGGAATCGTCCGCGATATTCTGACATTAGATGGGCTAGTTTCAGACCCAAATCCGTCCGCAAGACTTTGGGCGATGGGAACGTTTACAAGGTTGAAGCCAGATTGAGTTTACAAATCTCCAGAACCTCTTCCTCCGCTTCCTTTTCTAACTACGGCGGCGACTTTGGCCAGCGAAAGATTCAGGTAACGCAGATCGATGGCCGCAGGATACCGGTGAGTCTTTTCGGTGGACCAAGTTTCGATTTTTATGGGTTTTGGTCGGAATCTACAGGACAAGTCTGTTTGGTCGGATCAGCTCAAGTTTTGTCTGCGTTAGGGACTTTCGAGTCATTTGATGCTCGTCTCATGCTTAACTATTCCGACGATGCCAACATCTATGGGAGTTTGGTTAAGGGATTGTTAGAGAGCGTGAATAACCGGAGTAGTTTCGAAACGATCTCGATTCTTGGTGCAAGGAACACTCCTTTGAACTATGAGTATAAGTTGTTAGAGGAATCGAAATCTGACTGCGGGACAAACGGTGGAGAGAGTTTGTCTTTGGGGAGTGTTTTGGGAGGAATGTGTAAGGTGTTTGAAGGTAGAAGTCATATGTTTGGTCTCATGTACAGAAATGACTGTGGGAGTAACCGTAGTTGCAGTCCTTTGGGAAGTGATGTAGAGTACATGTCTCTCTTATCGATTCTGTGTGATGGTGAGAGGATGCGAGCGCTTTTGTCATTTAGTAACACTAGCAGTTATAGCAGGTTGTTTCCGTTTAATCCGAGCTCCACTTTGGTTGCTGAGGGAGCTTGGGATGTAGAGAAGAATAGGTTCTGTGGTGTTGCGTGCAAGATCTTGAATTTCTCTGAATCTTTGAGTAATGCTGTGGTTGGTGATTGTTCACTGAGGTTAAGTTTGAGATTTCCGGCTACCTTGTCGATTAAAAGCATGGCTCCGGTAGTTGGGGAGCTTTGGAGTGCCAAAGCAGAGAGTTATCCAAGTTACTTCAGAAGAATCGAGTTCTCGAGCCTAAACGATCCTTTGTGGCGTTTCTCGGGTCTGAGGTATGAATATACAGAAAGCGAGAGAGTGGGTAAGTTATGCAAGAGTCGGTCTAAAGGCAAAGGAAAGCATTACCCTGATGCTCAAACTTCAGACATGAGATTTGTCATGTCAGTGAAATATTCTGGAGGAGGTAATGTGTTGAGATCTGCCCGTGCAATCCCTTACTTTGTGGGAGATCGATTGTATAGAGATCTTTTGGTTCGTGGGCAAGGGGCTGGGCTAAGTGGAATCCCTATGAATGTCAAAAGTATTACCAAAAGCTTCACGAACATCACTTACAGAATCCGTTTTCTGAATCCTGTTTCTGAATCTCGTGGAGATATCTATGCAGAGGGAACATATGATAGGGATACAGGTGAGCTATGTATGGTAGGATGTCAATCAGTTAAGCTAAATAGCTCAGTGGCAATGCGAAACGAGACTGTGGATTGCAGTCTTGCAATTAAATTCAAGTTTTCTCCGATTGATTCGAAAAGTGATGACCGTTTAAAAGGAACCATCGAAAGCACACGGGAGAAGACTGATCCGCTTTATGTTGGACGTATGGAGGTTTTGTCGAGGTCGATTTATGTTCATCAAGCCAAAGAATCTGTATGGAGAATGGATTTGGAGATTGCTATGGTTTTAATATCCAATACACTTTCATGTCTCTTCGTGGGGTTGCAACTCTACCATATGAATAAGCACCAAGAAACACTTCCGTTCATCTCCTTTGCAATGCTGATACTTCTCATATTAGGTCACATGATTCCACTGCTGCTGAACTTTGAAGAACTCTTCAAAGGGAGCCGTAACCAGCAGAGCTTGTTCTTCGAGAACGACAGATGGCTTGAAGCCAAGGAGATTGTGGTGAGGATAGTGACAATGATAGCTTTCTTACTCGAGTGCCGTCTTCTCCAGCTAGCTTGGAGTGC
Organism: Sisymbrium irio; assembly: GCA_000411075.1. Classification (NCBI taxonomy): domain Eukaryota; kingdom Viridiplantae; phylum Streptophyta; class Magnoliopsida; order Brassicales; family Brassicaceae; genus Sisymbrium; species Sisymbrium irio. Next base: position 37,557 of record KE155136.1, read on the forward strand.
TAGAAAAACGGGAGAAACTCATCACGGTGAAGACGTGTGGAATGCAGAGAAGATGGTTTCTTATGTGTGTTTACCTCTCTACATCATCGGTGGATTGATTGCTTGGTTAGTGAACCATAATAGAACTCCTAGAAGAGTGGTATTAATTGGGAAACCGCGCTCACGGAATCTCTTGTACCGTCCGGTGACTTTGAAACGCTCGTTTCAACGTCCTTCTTTGTGGAAAGATTTGAAATCTTATGGAGGTTTGATGCTTGACGCGTTCCTTCTTCCTCAAATACTCTTCAACGGATTCAGCAACTCGGACTCAAAGTCTCTTGCTGCTTCTTTTTATGGTGGAAACAGCGTCGTTCGTTTGCTTCCTCATGCTTATGATCTGTACAGAAGTCACAGCTACGGGAAGATTCTTGATTGGTCATACATATATGCAAACCACAAAGTGGATTATTATTCCACGGCATGGGATATCATCATCCTCTGCATCGGTTTCCTTTTCGCTGTTCTCATTTTCTTGCAGCAGCGATTCGGTGGTCGTTGTTTCATCCCAAAGAGCTTCAGAGAGAATGTGGGATATGAGAAAGTTGTAGAGCTACAGCAATCTGGTGAGTTACACAATTCCAGCGATTCTTGACAATATAGAGACACATTTTTGTTGACATACACTTTAATCAATTATCTTGTCTTTTATTGTTTTGTTGGTTGTAATCTATCCAATTTTTTTCTTGTGGGAATACAAGTTGTTACAGAGTGAATATAAACTTCAATAAAATGTAACCATATTGCTGAAGCTCCAATTTAGCGTTCTGTTAATTCAATACTGAGAGGAAACGGCATTTGAAAAAGAAGAGAGGATTCTCTTGTAGATCATTCAATTCATGCTACGAAAATCAGAGTCTAGAGTGTTATTGACAACATGACAACTTTCAATTGTTGAAACAAAACTCATCTCTTCAACATATCACATTCATGAATCCTCATTTGTCTCACAACGCATTTTGGGTTAATCACATCAAGTAAGAAGAGAAACTCTCAGCAGTGACTTCTTGTGCTGAGAATTGCTGAGGTTTCTTCATCAGTTTCAATCTTGTCATCTTTCATGCGCTGCAACAGAGTATCGATGTTACTTCCGCCTTCTCTTACATCAGCCTTGACAAGAGCATGATACATCTCTCTATTCACAGGGATACAATTCCTCAGAGATGCAACAAAGCTCTCTACTTCTTTCGAGCTTCCTTCATTCCCTAGCCAACTCAAGACACTTGTGACCAGCCTCAACCCAGGTCTCCATTTTCTCTTCCCTACTTCTATACCCAAAGCCGTTTTCATACACTTGTAAGCATTATCTAAAGCACCCTTGTCCACATAAGCAGCAGCCACAAGCCCCCACGAATCTGGTGTAGTAGCTTTCCCTCTCCTCGCTAAATTTTCAAGCAAAGCTTCTGCCTTTTCCTCCATACCTTTTCCAGTATACCCACGAATCACGACACTAGGGACTCGAAAATCATAACAGTTCCCTGATGATTCCCATTCCGTAAGCACTTCCTCAGCTTCTTTCAAAGCATCAATCTTCACAAGTGACTGCAACACAGTCAGATAGTCCTGATTTATTCGCCTTTTACAAGCATCTTTCTCCAAACCCCATAACCTTAATACCTCTCCTTTGTCTCCTAACCTAGCATAGAGTGTAATGAGATGATTGTAACCTTCACCATCTTTATTCTCCAATCTATGCTCCGAAATTTTCAGAAGCTCAACAGCTTTATCACGATCACCACCATCGATATAAAACTTTGCAGCAACAGCATAAGTGTTCCAGTCCATTGTAATATCCGGTTGCCTCTCCATATCCCGCAAGAGTCCACCAATCCTCTCAAGATCAGACATAGCACCAAAAGCATTAATACATATCCTGAAACTGTAGTTATCAGGAGCAACATTCTCATCCTTCATCTCATCCAACACACGTGGAACTTTCTCGTGCTGACCGATGTTCGTGTAAAGGCACATGATGTTATTGTAAGTAAGAGAAGAAGAAGCGAAACCCATCTCCTTCATCTTCTGAAAATGCAACAGAGACTTCTCAACGTTCTGCTGCCTTACGTAACAATTCAAAAGCGCTCCATAAGTCTTGTCGTTCTTGTATTGCTCCTTGAGGTTTTCGAAGTACTCTTCTGCAGAGACGAATCCATGGACTCTGCCTATGAGATCAAGATGAACAGCGTGTTCCGTTGGTGAGAACACACAAACACCAGTCTCGTTCATCCATTTCGAAACCTGGAAAGTTAAAACCTTTTAGATGATTGTCGGCAGCTAACAGAGAGAAAGGTCCATGCTTTCACAATATAACATAAGAGAGAGAGAGGGAGGAGAGACCTCGAGAGCGTGGAGGAAGCGTTTGCGTTTACGAAGGTCGTGAACGATGCGAATAAGCTCAGCGACAGAGACTTTCTTCCCGCATTGAACCCAGTTCTGGAGTTGTGGGTAGACGCTTGATTTGGGGTTTCCTAAAGGACTGATTTTGGAGTAAAGGGTCGTTTTTTTCACTCTGTTAGTGTAGTAATATCTGCTTGCGATCAAATTCGCCGGGATTCGCTTTAGTATATTCATTGATTCCGGCGAAGAAGGTGATGAAAATGCGGCGGAAACTCTGCTTAGTTTAGTATCTGAGAATTTGACAAAATGAAAATGAAGGAAAGGTCTCAAGTTCGATGCTCGGCAACAGCAAGCTTTAATGTTTTAAAAAAGGTTTATGTTATTTGCAAGGTAAACCTTAAAGGCTTAACGAGTTAAACCTCTGATTAAACCTTAAAGTCTTAAACCTTTTTTAGACAAGATGGAGTCAGTCTCCTGTTACGTCTACGAGGGAAAATACTTCATGGATCTTCTAGGGGAAATACCTAATCTTTACCCAAGGATCTCTCCTCTGGGAGACCCTAAGATTTCAATTGTTCCTGTTCTTAAGAAAATGGCGTCAAGAAGGAAACCAAACTAAAAAAGAAGAGCTTCGTGGAGCGATCAAAGACTTGATAAAATACATGCTTTTACGTTCATGCTCTTGATATTTCGTTTTCCTTTGTCTCTCTCTCTGTTATTTCTTCAACCTGGATGGTGTTCTTGTGATATGTTGATTTGTTCCTCATGTTACTTTCGCTGCGAAACTACCCTCTAGTGTATTGTGATTTATGAATTCACTTGTTGAGCTGATCGATGAGGCAAGAATGATGGTTAAGAAGTGAGGGATTTGTGAAAGAAGATAGCGGGAACGAAGCATTTCACACGCTCCTGAAACTGTATGGGTAAACCGGAGGGAAGGAAGATCTCTGGCGTGTCTGGCTCCGTTTCAAAAGAGAGAGAAAAGTGAACGTCGAGAAAGCCGAGCTACTCCTGAAGAAAGCAGACGTGGAAAGGATTGATCCACCAATGGATGTATACTTATGCTTGGCTAATAGTTATCTTGAGGCGGATGAAATTTCTAAGGCAACAGAAGCGATTGAGCATGCGGTTTCAGCGTAGTCAGAGACCGAACAGAGACTTGAGGTTCAGAGAGAATCGCTGAGTTCATGTTTAAGCGGGGTTAAGGAAGGATGTGATGATAAAAAGAGGTTTGGTGAACTCATAGATTCCTTGAAAAGTGAGAATGTTTCTCAGTTGAAGCACTAGAAAGACTTTCTCATCATCTCTCTTGTTGAACTCGTTATGATTCATGACAGACCACGACCGAGCAGGGAAAAACACTTTTCTTTTCGCGAACAGTTAATAGTTTTCCGTTAGTTTGTTAAGTACCTCGACAGAACAGATAAAACTTTAGTTGTTGTTGCTTCCTTCCACATGAGAATAATAACTAAGATTTGAAAGTATTACCATATACCTCTCAAGTCTCAAGTTTCTAGTCTCCGAAAATACTAAACGCTACACAAATTTGAAATATAGTTTTGTCACAAAGATACGAGCAAAAGAGAACAAGAAAGGCTCAAATGGTCTACAAAAGCAGAGAGCAAAGCTCCTCACTTTCTGCCTTTAGTCGATTTCAGGTCTTTAGTAAGCATCCGTGGCGCAATCGCCATTGACATAAGCTCTTGAAAGAGTAACTTGCAAGCATATGGAATGTGAACCTGTGAAGATTTGTAGATGAAATGCCATCACACAAATGATCATAAACGAGACAAAAAGATGGAGCCAAAAATCGTTTAAACACAGCTTGGAAACTTACCTGAACAATATCTGTTTTGTTCTTGCAACCTCTGCATTCAAAAGAATTCTTCTTCAGATTTGCAATGGCAATGAGCCCACAGGTTTCACACACATGTACCCTATACGCATCGCTCTGATCAAACAGCCTCTCTTTCAAAAAGTTAGCAGCACCATGTGCAATCATGCAATCACGTTCCATTTCTCCAAAACGCAAACCACCATCACGCGATCGCCCTTCAGCTGGTTGTCTTGTTAAGATTTGCACAGGACCTCGTCCACGCGAGTGAATCTTGTCGTCAACCATATGCTTCAATCTTTGGTAATACGTTGGCCCAAGGAATATCATAGCTGTGAGTGGTCTTCCCGTGTGACCATTGTACATTCTCTCAAACCCACGCATTTGGTACCCACATTTATGAAGAGCTTTGCTTATATTATCCACCTGAAAACATAACACTGGTCAACTATATATATATATCAAAGCCACAACTAACCAAGCAGCTACGGGAAATGTAAGTTACCGTGACATCTGTAAAAGGGGTTGCATCTCCTTCTTTTCCCATGTGAGCTGCCACTTTTCCCATGATGCACTCAATTAGTTGTCCAATTGTCATCCGAGACGGAATAGCATGTGGATTCACAATAATATCAGGAGTAACGCCTTCAATCGTCCAAGGCATGTCCTCCTGTGTGTATGTCATGCCAACAGTTCCCTTCTGACCGTGTCTACTACTGAATTTGTCTCCAATTTGAGGAATACGAACGGATCTAACCCTCACCTTCACAAACCTCAAACCATCTGCATTTGTGGTCAATAGCACCTACGAGAAGTTCACAAGTTATAAGATTAGAGTTTCAGGACCCCAGCTTTATGTTTAAACAACATATGATCCGTTCCTTAATCTTTCGAAACTCTAACTGCAAGGAAATACCAAAGTTACCTGATCAACCATTCCAGTTTCACTATGTCGCAAGCTTATACTATGATCACGTCTGGTGTATCGTGATGATTGTCCTTGAGCCTCATCTTGAGATATTGGAGTGGTTTTCCCAATGATTACATCTTCACCTGAAACTCTAGTACCCTATACCAGAAAAGAAAAAGAAATTGTATGATAAGCTTTCTAGCACTTATCGCCTAATCGTATCAGATATAACCATTAAATGAACAATAAATCATTTACTTACAGGAGGTGCAAGACCATCATCATCCAGTTTCTCATAAGAACCATGTCGCATACCCTGCAGAAGAAACCCCAAGTGTTAAACTCAATAACAACAGTAATATAAACCGCAAGTGTCAAATTATGTCTTACCATTGTACTTGCTCTGTCTGGGCGCCCAAAGTCTTCTTTGACAAGGGTCCCCATTTTTTTCTCCTCATCCCTGCCAGCAGAAAGATCGCAGTATAAAAATATGAAAGACCGAAATCAAATGTCCACATGTATGGCATACTCACCTGTATGACCGAAAGAACAAAGATCTAAAGAAACCACGGTCTATTGAAGACTGATTCATGATGACAGAATCTTCTTGATTATATCCAGAATAGCAAGAAATGGCAACAATAGCATTCTACACAAGAACGAAAAAACAACATGTGAGAAAGAAGAGTAAAAGCTGAATTCTGAAAGACATATAGCACAATAACTCACAATCCCTGCTGGAAGTTGCCTAAAGTGAAGATGCTCCATAGCTCTTGTGGTAACCAGAGGCTTTTGAGGGTAATAGAGAACATAGGCTAAGGTATCCTGGTTGACAGAAAAATAATAGAAATAACATTAAAGAATAGTGTTACACTAAAGCAGGAAAAAAACCCCTAAGTAAGAGCCTAGAACATACCATGCGAAATTGGTAGTTGGTGACATATATTCCCATAGCTTGCTTTCCCATAGCAGATTGATATGTATTACGGGGTGACTAATTCAAACGCAGAAGTGGTAGAAAAAACGTAAAAGGGATAGTTAGTATAAATTTGAATTTACAGAACTAGATAGCTTCTCACAGACAAGTCAACTAAAGAGAGAGAAACCTGATTATGGTCGGGAAATGGTATAATTGAAGCACATACACCCAATATCAAAGAAGGGTGAATCTCGCAATGCGTATAAGTTTCAGAATATGCCTCGTCCGGACGGAGTCTAGCTTGAACCAGATCCTGAAACAATATTAGGATTGAGTTTGTTGTGCAACTGACCGCACCACTAGTGCATTTATTCAGCACATCAATTCAACCGTCAGACATTCTATTACTCACACTGATTGTCATGGATATCATAGTGGTCTCCTCTTCCTCTGTGTCAATGTATTCTATAAATCCCTTTGCAACTAGCTGATGCCAGCCATCTTCTTCTGTACTTTCCTGAGTTATGGAAACAAATATCAGTACAGTGAAGTTATTACAAACAGGTATTTTCAGAACAAAAGACTAGAATTTTACCCTTTGTTGCAGAGCATAGATATCTCTCTTCTTTATTAACAGCCTCTGGTTATCCACAATAAACAAGGGACGACTACAACGACCATAATCAGTGTAAATCCGGAGCTCTTTCAGACGAATATCTCTAACAACGCCAACTTCAGTGTTAACATCAACCTGCAAGAGGAAACGTAATATATCACTTCTACAAGAAGTAGCAATTTATTGACAAAAGTATTTGGAAACGCGAAAGAAATTGCATGCTTACCCTTCTTCTCAAACGTCTCAAAGTTTTCACCAACATGTCAGGATCTCGATGAACTCCAACCCACATTCCGTTGACAAAGATTTTTGTGGCTTGGGGTATAACTGATGGAGAGATTTCCTACAATTAAGTTAAGGCCTTCAGTAAACCACAGGAAACAAAGTGTCCGAGATTGATTAAGAAACTGACTGTGAAGTGCTACAAACCTCAAAATTCTCAGTTCCCCATTCTTCCAAAAATTCTAAGATGGGATAAGCAGCTGACCCAACTGTAATGTAGACCATGAGCGCCAAGTTTTTCACTAGACCACAAGCCTGGCAAAGCAAAGCCGCAATAAGCAAAGAACTAAATGAAACCCAAAACATTCTTATTTCTATAATGAAACAATTATACCTGTCCTTCAGGTGTTTCAGCAGGGCACATCATTCCCCACTGTGAGTTGTGCAGTTGTCTTGGTTTTGCCAATTTTCCTGGCATGTAAGACTCGTTTAAGATTCAAGTTGAAAAACCAGAACTACAAGCCAATCTAACTTGTAAGGATGTGGATAATAACGAGAAACATGACTCACAACTACATTAACAAATATACTGAGACAAAATAGAAGCGTAGAAAAAGAACGAGGCTTTACCTTCACGCCCTATAGGGGAATTGAGACGCCTCAAATGTGACAAAGTTGAAGCATATGTTAACCGATTTAGAACCTGTTGTTAGTTAGGCTTTAGAACGATGTAAATCATGCAATAAACCATAATAAAGTAAAACTGTAACATATCGCAAAAAAAAAAAAATTGAGCTGAAAAACAGAAAAACAAATAAATATCCTAACCTGAGAGACTCCAGCTCTTGTGCCAGCAGCGTTTGCCTGGCCCCAGTTCCCAGTAGCAAGAGAATATTTCAGGCCAGAGGTAATCGTTTTAGCCTTAATGGCAAATTGAAGATTGACTTCTTTGCCATTGTCAACGCACTGTTAAAAACTGACATGAATCAGATTTCCAAACACAGAATAACTGGCGAGAATTAAAGTCCTTGGCTCGAAAGAAAACAATGTAAGAGACCTTCTGAACATAAGATCTCACATCCCTTGTTAGCTTTCTGAAAAGCTGCATTACAGAAGCTATTAGGTCAGTAAGAGATCACAGAAATGATACTTCAGATTATTTAAACTTTCCCAGTAATGCATGATTGTGGGCCTGTAACATACCATTCTAAACAGCCCTCCAAGTAAAGGACCAGCAAGATCCAGCCTTTTGTTACCATAATGATCCCTGTCATCTTCTGGCCTTCGGCCAAGCGCACAAAGCAGCAGCCGGTGTATGATGTACCTAAGGGTTATAGCATAATATCAGCAACATAAAAACATGTATTATCTAAAAAAATACGAGTGAGCTGAGTACTTACCCGAAATAGTAAGCTTTCTTCGTCTCACAAAACTCCCCAACTCCTACATGAGGAAGCATTTCTTTCTGAAGGATATCTTTTGCATACCTGCAATGATAATATTGCAATTGCAAGCCTCCAGTATCAACATCTCAATAGTTGACATCTTACATCACAACACCCAATTAAATTGGTTTAAACGATCACATACTTTATCCTCTTTTCCTTGGTTACACCAACAGTTGCACCACGCTTCCCAATATAATCAAGAGCAACCTGTATCAATATGAGAGCTATCAACTGATTGCAGGATCAATACTTCAAGCGATTAAGAAGAGCCAGAATTAAATATTAACCAAATACAGGATCAGTTGATACCTGCTGATTTTGAATAACGAAAGCTTCTTCCAAGGAAGGCCTGAGCAACTCCATCATCTGAGTGTCGGCAAAATCATAGCAAATATGTTCCAATATGTCCTTATCGGCAACAAATCCCAACGCACGAAACACTATGATAATAGGAATTTCGGTTCTAATGTATGGTAGCGTACACCGAATATACTGTCCAGATGAACCCTACATCCATTTGCCATTTAGAATGTAACTTATTTACCATAGTCTAGAATTAATAGAAAAAGTATCGAGGAAGGATATCGTAAAAGTTAAGACTCCTAGCTTTTATCATACCCCTTTCGCACTAGCACGAGCAAGCATGCGCACAAACATTGTGCTTGGAGGCCTATTCTGGTTCTCAGCCATGGAACGGACTTCACCAACATACGCATACTTATTTGGCTGTCTCTTCTTGAAAACATAAACGTGGTTCGTACTCATCTTCTCCTGAGCAATTAGAACCTTTTCACTGCCATTAATAATGAAATATCCTCCCTGATCATAAGGACATTCTCCAAGCTCTGTCAAATCTTTCTCCGAGTTCTGAAACAAGGTACAGTAACTAGACCGGAGCATGATGGGAACCTAAACAAATCAAATACGAAGAAAAACATTTCTACTGTCAGAACTGTATATAGTAAATTCAGTTTATTAAACCTTGCACATAAAAATTAAGTTCAACAAACCTTTCCAATGAAAACTTTGGTAAAATCCTGCGTCTCCGTAACTTCCTCACCATCATGCCCTTTCTTTATAACTCTCTTAGTAACATCGACATACAAAGGAGCCGAGTACGTGAGGTTTCTCAACCTTGCAGCCTTAGGGAACAAGGTGGCAGTCTCTCCATCAGATTCCGTCATCATAGGTTTACTCAGATAAATCTGTCCAAAACTAATCTTGTAGATTGTCTGCAAATAAAATACAAAGTTTTTCAGCGGTTTATAAAAAAAAAAGGATAAGCAAATACATTTCCCTAGTGCCAAAACTGATCTTAGCTTGAACCACTGAAAATACAGGCGAATAGCTATTGAATACAAAGATAATTGGACATTTGATAACAGCTACTCGTGAAAGGCAAACCCTAATTGCAACAATACCGTACAAAGCTAAATCAGAACAGCCACAAGCACGATAAAACCAGCACAGAATTCTCGATTCCTCGTAAAAACCCTAGAAATGAGAAAACCGAGTAAGGAACCAAGCTAAAGCACCTCGGCGAAATCAGATTGGTGGCCAGGATTGTGCTGAGATTCAGGTCGGATCTCGATATCAGCGGACTCGTCAACGATTTCTTGCATAGTGTTCTGAATAAACTCATCGAAGGAATCGAGCTGCTGCCGAACGAGACCTTTATCTTCGAAATACGCTGAGATAACGGCCCACGCGTCCTCCTGCGTGATCTCCTCATCGTCATCTTCTTCAATGTAAGTCGGTTCCTGTTCCTGTTCGTATTCGTTATTGTACTCCATTTTTATCTCAAAGAGCAGAGCAGAGCAGCAAAACACTCCTCACGCAGAAGAATGAACGAGACGGCCTCTTTCGCGAGTTTTAGAGTGTTTATAAAAGGCCGCAAGAGGGAGAGAGTCGGCTTGGGACGAAATAACCGTTTTGGGTTCGATAGCCGGTTTCAGTCGATTGTGTGATAGAAACCGACCGGTTTGATTATAAAAGCGCTTGGACTGTTGAATGACGACAATACCCTTATTATATAAACAAAGTCCCTACTCCTTTTCATTGCTTCGGCGATATTTTCGGCGGAGAGAGAGAGATTGACGGAGGAGAGTGAAGGCGGAGGAAAGGAGAGAGATGATACCGCAGCAATGGACGCCACCGTGTGGGAGTCAATGCACCCACAAGTATGCAGCTCTAATGCAGATTCCATGTGAGCATCTCCCTCAATTTGATTGGTGTTGATTCGATCCGTCATTGGCTCGTTTGTTCTAGTTACTAAATGATTACAATCGCTCTTTTTTTTTTGAGAATTCTTGTTAAGGATGTGTATTAAAAGCTGGTAAATTAGATTTTTTCTTTGAAATGGATTTTGATTGTTGATTAGGTTTCTCATTTCGTTGATGATAATGGATGATTCACAAGTCAATTAGTCTTTGTCAGCGTACTTTGGTTAGAAGCTCTAATCAGTTGTTAGCGAATTTGGCTATCATACTACTTTACTCAACATTGTGAGAATGATGCACTTCTTTGCTTAGATTGGTCCAGAAACAACTCATAGTAGTGGTTGCAAGTGTTAACGAACACATTCTTTCTTCTTGGTTAATAATGCAAACTATAGAACGTGGCATGTCTTTAACGAGTATAAGAACACATTCTTGCTTCATGGTTAGCAATGTAAACTGTAGAATATGGCATGTCTCTACCGATTATAACTTTATAAGTAAGGGGGATTTTGCAGAGTTCTTCGAGCTTTTCTATCATGAATTTAAGAAAATGGTTAATAGGAGAAAGGGGAAGATAATAATAAGAAGAAGATGCTTCCGTATTGATGTTGCTTGCTTCTCTGAAGTATAAACAGATATGTATTTGAGCTAGTAAAAGGGCTTTGTGTGGCTGTTTCTGATGAAACCTTTTCTTTCTTTTTTTATCTCGCAACTCCATTTATGGTCAGAGAAGCATCCATGTTGTTGTATAACACTCTTTCAGGATCATTGCAACCCGTTTTTTTAACGTTTTATCATCAGTTAAGGCACTGATGATTACGTTGAATCCGTGTAGGGAGAGTGTTCTGCAAAAAGGGATGTGATGCCGATAGTGACTCATGGGAAGATTGTAAGCATTTCTTTTTAATTACTGAATTCCATAATGAAAATTCTCATGAATTGAGGAGTGTGCTCTTTATAAGTTTATCAAATTTGCCACCTACGTTATATGTTCATGAAGATATCCTCCTTTGTTTTCAGGTTTTAATTTCCAAGTTAATGAATTGGTGTAATAGTGTGGTCTTTATAGGTGTATCAGATTGCAGTGAGATATGCTACAAAGATCCTGTGCTAAAAGACCGACAATGGAGTGCATATATAGATCGTTCTCCTGGAGCTGCCAGCTACTCTGAGGTATCCACACTCTACTATAAAAACCCTTTTCTTAAACAGAGAATTCAACCGAACTGTACCGTATCTAACTTGTTTTACATGTATAAATTTCAGGAATGCTTTCACGCATGTGTCGCAGGCTGTGGTTACAAGGTTTCTTATCCTTGTTTTAACCTTCAGTTTGAAGCGTTTGCATATTTTCTTCTTCTTAACGCTTGTTTGGATCATCATGCAGTTCGAAGTTGAATCTGAGGAAGTTGACAAGGTGAAACCAAAGAGACCACCACCCCCACCGCCAAAGCCACAACCACCACCACGAGCCAAAAGACCAATGCAGCCATCTACGGATGTTCCTGGAACTTCTGCTTGACATCAAACGCTTTGTGACTAACTTCTCAAAACTCCTCAAAATTTTGGTATTCTAACAAATGAGGGAGTATTAATGTTCAGAGTAGCAGCAAACTTCAAAGCAATTGCTCCATTTTCTTGATAGTTCTTTTGTTATGGAGAGTATATTAGTGGGACTCGTCCCATGGATCGACCTTGTGACCTTTTTAGTCCATAAGGCATATTAATGAACTAGATATTGATATACGCGTCTTGCATCGTCTGATTCATAATAACTAGTGAATGAAGAGTTTTTTAAAAAGGTTGAATTAAATGAGCAATTATACGACATCCAGTAGTCTAAAACTTGTTTAACGTATACAGTAACTAATCTAGGGCAAGTGTAGAAACGTTGGTTTACTGGTTTGTTTACTTTGGACAGTCCATGGAAGCTTCCATAACTTCCTCTTGCGATAGATCAGTTATCAAGTTGTCCTTCAAAAAACAATCATTTCTTCTCGATTAAGAGTTGGTGACTTGGTGGTATCTTCTTTATCAATTCATTTTCCCATTAAAAGTTGTTTTCTATTCTGTTACCACTTTTTCACCTATCAACATCCGTGAGACTCCTTGATGAAAGTTTGAAAAACACTCCAACTATTTACGAACCCCACATGAGAAAGCGGTGTCGTTTGGGCTCATCGCATTATTACATAAAGCTACTTTACTAGTTTAACTAACTAGAACAATAAAATAAAACAAAGACAAAAGTCTCTCTCTCCCTCACATCACATGGCTCTTCCCTTAAACCGCGTTAGATCGGCGTCGACGGTCTTCCTGTTCACCGTAGCATTCCTCTTCATCTTCGTCGATAAATCACTAGCCGAAGGCTTACGACCTTCTGATCATGGCCTACAGTATCAGTTCAGCTCACCACCGACTGATTCTCAGTCACCTCCCGGAAAAATGAAGTCCTTCTTTGGAGATTCCCACTCTCCTCCTCCTTCTCCTACTCAGCTCCTTCCCAAAGCTACGGCGGCAGACGGTGGCGATGATGACTCGTGGTGGCGTGACGGAGCTGCTAACAGACGCGATCACGTGATGAGGCACGTGTTTCTTGCGGCCAGTATCATTTGCGGCGTCTCCGGCGTTGCGCTTCTTGTGGTTTTCACTTTGATTTACTTCTTTAGGTATCGGAAACATTATCCATCGGACTTACCCTGTAACGATTTAAAGTAGATTATTCGATTCTTGATTTTTAAAATGTGGTTTCATTACTTTGTGTATACATGAATTGTTTTTTTATTATTATTAAAAAAATATAGAGCACTTTACTTTTATTTCGAAGACTTTTATGCTTTGTTGCGTTGGACTTAGACTTACTGTTATAGACACCCACATATTCTTTAAATTACTGTTGTGGAAAAAAAGGAATTATAATATTATGTGGTCACTATAAGCCATGGAAATCTGTGAGGCTTCGAATTCGATTCTGATGTCCAAAATAAAATGATTAAAAGAAGAAAAAGGACCGTATTACATGTTCATTTAAATGACTTATTGTATTGAGATGAAGGGAGGTTCGTGTCAAACCAAAAAAAAAAACATTATAATTGATGGAAAGTTATTGTAAACTTGTAGTACGTAATTGTCTATTTTTATTGTTTTGAAACTTTTTTCGCCAATCCAAACAATTATGTTGAAAAACTTTCGCATTCGTTAATATTTGTTAACTAGAAGTTTGATGTTGAGTCTAGACCCCAATATGATGCAACCGGTACCGGCATTCGTTAATATGTTGAATCATATTGCAGATTTTACTCAGAACTCAAGCCCAATTTCCTGTACCTGTTGTCACCGGTTTCACAAGAGAGCCTAAAGGGGTCTTCTTTTGAACCATTTTCACCAGGAGAGTTTCGTAATCCCTTATCAAGTTACGACCTCCGCTCTTTGGCCTTCAAGAACTCTGCCTCCTATGCCAAGAACAAAACCATCCCGGATAGATACAACTTCTCCCTGAAGCTTTTCTAAAATAATATTGATTTAATTTTGTTGAATCTCTCTTGCAACGAAGTAATTTTGGAAACAATTACATTAGCTTGAATTAAATCAACAACAAATTTGTTACAACTGAGAAAGGATAGTGAATCAATTGCTGTTAGAATAGTGAATCAATCACCATTAACAACGATTTCTTTGATACTGAAAAAAATATTGAATACTATAATATTTTAGAGCAATTTTTCAAAATGTTATGATTCTTAGTTATATTTCCAGAAATGTTTATGCACACTGAGAATGACAAAAATATTTTAGTATTTTTTTAATGACAAATATACCCTTACTTAAAACCCTAA
>KE155136.1:52843-70853 GCA_000411075.1 Sisymbrium irio
CAGAAAAAGACACACGCGCCGCCGCCTCCTTGGTCGTGTTCAGTATTGTATCAACATAGGCTCTCTTCAACGCCACTAAATTCTGTGTTAGGAGAAAGCCGACGTATCATCCTCTCGTCACAAATCGAGAAATCCGGCAATGAAATCGAGACGATGACGCATCAACCTCGTCACCACAAATTGACGCCTCCAAAGGTCTCCGGTCAACCTCGTCACCACAAATCGACGCCTCTGAAGGTCTCCGATCAACCTCGTCACCACAAATTGACGCCTCTGAAGGTCTCTGGTCAACCTCGTCACCACAAATCCACGCCTCCGACGGTTATGTTTCATCCTCGTCACCACAAATCCTCTCCGATCTCGATCCTTCGCTGTTCAACATTAAACACAAAGAAGAAGGGTATAATAGTCTTTTGCGTTCTTTAATAAAACATTATTGTCATATTTGTAATCACAAAACATTTTTGTCATCCTTTCTTAAAACTCTTGATTTTTGTCATTATTTCAATATTTTATTATTGCAAGGATAAAATAGGAAAATAATGTGTGTTTTATTATTAAATTACATGACTAATTTCTTAAATGAAAAGCTTAATATGAACATCCGGCAAATTGACCCAACATAAAAATTAAGACATTAACCAAAAAGGAAATAAAAAAAGTCTCGCACTATATGTCAGTCTTAAGTGGTGGAGGTTGTAGTAGTTGTTAAGTCACGACTTGCGATGATGTTGCGTTATGTGTAATGTTGAACGGAGAACTATTAACGGTAAGTTTGTTTGTTATTTAAGAATAATGACATTTAGGAACATAGCAATTGAAATGGACATTAATGCAGAAAAAACATAGTTTGCTTAGTCTTGCCACAGACAGTTGAATTTACTTAATTTTTCTTTTTGTTTTTAACGAGCACAGTCTAATTATTAATTATAATGTTATATAATACATACATTTTATTTGTGTGTAAAATAAGCGAGCTTTAAAATTATGATTGAAGATCAAATAATAGTTTGTTAGATGGTAGCATTAAATTATATAGATGCGCCATATTAAATAATTCTTCTAACAATGGGACCCCAGATATCCGATCAAATGTGTTTTTCTAGTCAACGTATTGTCTGGCAATTGTTTGCTGTTACGATAGCATGTGGTATCCACTTGATTTGTAACGATATGCCACAAATCCAATTATTTTTTTTATCATGTTTGCTTTATGTGTTTTTTACTAATTACTCTATCATTAAAGTATGCAAACTGTGAGTTTATGTTCTTATAATGTTGTAAGCTATATCAATAGTTTTGGATATATCTGTTGGAGTAGATGACTAATTAAAAACAATATAATTTGATCAATTAAGCAAACTTATAATTTGAATTTCTTCAAATTAATTTTAGAACAAGCATGATTATACGCTTCTGTGGTTCTTGTTCATCTGACATGACCTCTCAAAATGTAATGAACAGTTGTAACCAAAAAGAGAATTTTTAAATTGTAGAAGTGATTGAATCGTAACAAATTTTGAGATAATTGAGAAATGAAAGAGAATTGTCTAGATTTTAAATACTTCAAAAAATAAACAATATTTGTGCATGGAAGACCTAGTAATCTGTAATAGTTTATGCAGATTAACTACTTGTTAGAAAAAGCAAGACTAGATCCATCATCGTTCTTGATCATAAGTATAAAATTCTCACCAAATTATGATACGATTCCTAATAATCCTTGTGGTTATTGTTGTTGCAGATGCAGTGACTATGAGCTGTCTAGTCCAGGCCTCGAGATTGGACATCGCATCATTAGCTATGATTAATAAGAGCTACCGTTTCTCTCGTAGATTCCCGTGAGCTATACTAGTCACGTTCTCTGATGAGTGTCAATGTTATTTTGTATTAGAAACTAGTCGAATCCGAATGTAAATTTAACTAATTTACTAATTTGAAAGTTTATTAAATTATATGTTTAATTGTATGTAATAGTGAATATAACTTTGATAATAATAGAAATGTTAAAAAATGTAACTAATTCAAGAGTGAATTGTTTTAGATCACAGCATTTAAATGTTTGATAAATTTTTGTTATAATTTTTTTTATTATGGATTTTTGTGATGATTATGTTATAACTTATAAAATATATTTTGTAATTTTTATTATGAATTGTGAATTATGTTTTGTAATATTTTATTAAAATGATTTATGTATTATTTTTATGTATATAAAATGTTTATTGTTAAGTTTCAATTTCAGTTCACATACAAACACTGAAAATTTCTATTTGAACTTTTTTAAAAAGAATTATCATTAACATATACAATTATACATCTAAAAATATAAAATACACACAAAAATGATTACAAATCAATTATTTATATTTTTTGAATAAACTTAAACAGATTTTACGTCTAATGAATTTTAGATAGGTGTGGAAATAAACCGACTTGACATATCTACACGAACCTAAATAGGGCTGGACAATAAAAACACCCCTAGGTAACACGAAAGAATATTTATACGTTTGCTTACGCATGGTTCCTGAAACAACCCCATGCTGGTTCATCTTCACCCCTAATTTCGTAGGCTGAACGCTATCCCGTCGAACCCTCAACATGCTGTCATCCTCTTTCGTGGTGGTGGATCATGGGGATCTACGTAATCGGCGGAATGGAAAACGGTAAACGAACTTCGGATGTATGGATACTCGATTGTTTCTCTCACACATGGAGCCGCGTGAAGTCCATGAAGATGGCTCGTGCTTCCGATCGGCAAACTTGTAGACGGGAAGATACACGTGTTTGGAGGGCTTGCAGATTGTTCAAACTGGGGCAGACGCAAAGGAGGGGTTTGATCTAAATACCCAAACTTGGGAGTCTTGGTTTAACAAGTTGCAGATAATATTGGGAAGAATCTATACGTGGCGGATATCCAACAAAGTGTGGTGATAGATGATCATGAGATGAGGGTGATTTTTGCGGTGGATGAAGATGATCGAAGCTTCTGCATCGTGCCAAATAATGGCTATAGCGCTTGGAAAAACAGATTCGAAGCAGCCAGGACACAAAAACGATTGGTGTGTCATTTGGAAAGAGTTATACTATTATGGTACTTGCGGGAGAATACTGTGGTGTGAATCGTGTGATCCACGGCATTTGGATTGGAAGGAAGTGAATTGGTCGGGGCTAGATGATCTTATGGTAGCAAACTCTGCAGAAACTCTGCCGGGAACATTGTATCTTCTGGAACAAGCAGCTTGAAAATGTTGATCAGGGGAATTTGGAGCTTTGGTTTGCAGATTTCCTTGAGGAGAGGTTTGGGGGAAAGTGAGTTGTCCGGTGCTGTCTTCCAAATTTATCCTGATTTCCCACACTCATATAGCGTTAAGTTCTTATATGCTGCTTCTGCCAGAAATTCGTATCTTCGTCTCTTTCTTAACCGAATGCTTTGAATTTAAATGGTAGATACAAACAAAAAAAATCATTATTTTGCTTTTTTGAAAAACAGCTCTCATTTTGCCATTACAAGCGGTGGCAGTTGGTCGAATCTGTACGATGAAACCAGTGTTGTTTTGAACAACTTGATATACTATTGTGTACGTAAATGTTGAAAGGATAATGTTTGACGTACGGTTAAATATATACGTAATTTAAATTTATAAGCAATTTTTTTGTCTGTCAAGAAATTTATAAATAATTACAGAGTCATAATTTTTAGTAATTCTATCAATTGAAATGGACCCATGCAGAACAAATGCTTGGTTCTTTCTGGAAAACATTTATCGAATGAATGGAACAACTCAGTTCTCTTTGCTTTGCTTTGTTTTGGTCAACTAAGCACAATTTATATTGTTAATAATGTTCTAAAACATATATTTGGTTTAAGTTCTATAATGAGCGAGCCTTACAATTACGATAGAAGATCAAATAGTATCTGATTAGGTTGTAGCATATAATTATATAGGTGCGCCAGCTTTCATATTTCTCCGAACATTCGGGACCATATATCTGATCAGATGATTTTTCGAAATCATATGTCTGGCAATTGTTTGTTGTTATGATATCATGTGGTATATTTTTTGTTTCCAACAAAGAAAAGAAAGAATCTACACCAAATCAAGTCACATGGATATAAGAGACAATATGATATAATTTTTGACATAACTACCATCATTCTTGGCCGTATAAAGCTCGTATTTTGTTGTTATCCGTAGCCATATATATAGTCGAACCTAACAAAAAAGAACTAAAATCAAGACTAAAGTAGTCAATTAGTCCATTACAATTTCACAACAAACAATGAAGGAATACAAACGCTCCATGTGATTCACTTGAATTATATTCCTTCATTGTTTGTAAGTGTACAAACCATAGACCCACTCGCTAGAATTGTTGATTTTTAAGAATAGTACGACCTCTCATCACTTTGCCTTACAATATATATAGCTCTTTTCAGCAGTCTCTTGCATTTGTATATATCTTTCAAGATTTACATATATTGCGTCTACAGTTTCATAAGAAAATGTTTAACATTCCTCGGCCTTAAACTACATGCTTGAGTTTTTATTAAATTTTTAAGTTGTACACTGATCAGGCTCATAGCATGTGTATACAGCTAACAAATTAGAACTGTCGAGGAATCGAAGAAATGGTAAAACACAAAACGTGGGTTGAACAAATGTGTGAAAGTTGCATTGTTTAACTCAATATGCATGCATTAGACAGTTGTCCACCATTGACTATATATCATACTGCTCCAAATTCTTGCATTTCCTCAATTCTTAGGAAAATACTAACTAGCTGCTAGTAGATTGATATAATACACTATTGTTTGAGGAAAATAATAATATATATATAACATCTCTTTTTCACCATAAAATATCTCATTTTGTCGGATTAAAACTTAAAAGGAATGATGATGTATTATTGTCTATACAAACGATATTAATTATGATTCTTTAATAACATTAAAAAAACGCATAATCAATAAATAAAAAATCGACCTAAGATAACTGGAAAACAAGATAGTTGACAAAAGGTCTTTATAACTTTACTATACTAATAATAAAATCGCGGGATGACGTAATCTTTGGACACAAATCATCTGGAATAAGCTATATGAATGATAAAATTTGCAAACTACAAAACATTAAGTCATTCCACGTATTACAGTGTTATATATGTTATAGTATTACAACTAGGCAATGTTTATCTATTCTCTAAAGACTGAAACATTCTTAGAATAGACTAACATACGTGATTGTATACTACAAGTAGTATCATGGTTCCCCACTCTCTTCTCTCTTGCCTGATCAAGCCATACTTCTTCTTCATTCTTCTTCTTCATTCATTTATCTTCACCATCACAATTGGGCTATATCTTGATATTTTCTTGCGTATTGTATTATGTGTGGGAAACTATCTATTTTCTTGGTGAGAACTTTATAGGCATATTTTTTTGCGAATTTCATTGAGAAACTTCTCTATCAAACGAAAGAAGAGCTACTATCATATTTGTTTCCCCCAAATAATAACCGAAAAGCGAGAGTTTGTAATATTCAGGTACCATTGATCTTAATGAAAACTCTCTCTATTATGGATTCCAATTTCAACTTGAGAATTGTCATTTTTCTCATAGATAAAAATTAAGCATTCCTAACTTTAGTAGTATCATAGGTTAATAATGTTCCTATGTCAATGAGAAGGATCATAGATTGTTGAAGTTTGAGTGTTCATAAACTAAATGTATTAATCTGCTTCAATGGGATAAATTAACCATCATATGTTTTTACATACATATACTTCCCTTGCTTTCTTTCTATATATGGTTCCTACTCTTCTTATATTTTTTATTTTCTAATGAAAATTCTTTTTTTTTTTACTTTGTAATAGATAAGGAATAGTGCTTTTGATCTTCTTACAATAGAAAAAAAAATTCATAAACATTTTGGATTTGGCTTGTGATCTTCTCCATCAACATTCAAGAATTAATGGCAATGAAGATGAAGGGCATCTACAAAAGCTTCAAATCGATCTCTCAAATATTTGGTATAGTTTTACCATATTATCAGTTACTTCTAATCTTATTAAACTAATAAAATCATACGATCTGTCAAACCTTCTCGCAGCTTTATACCATATAATAAAAATTTGTAAGTTCTCGACATGATATAAAAGTCTAAATTTCTTAATTTCAAGTCTGCCTCACGCTAAAAAAAAAACCCGGTTTCTTTTAGCCTCTATGGTCCATATTATTCATAGTCTCGATCTTAGAGATATTTTATGTAATACTAGTTTATTTAAGAAAGCTATTTAATTGGTCAACAGTTTTGAAAGAAAGAGACATGGAAATTGGGTACCCAACAGAAGTAAAACATGTGGGTCATGTTGGCTGGGAGGGCTCCTCTGGCAGTGCTCCTGCTTGGGTAAGCTCTCACTCTCTTGTTATTTTTAATTTTCGTCTGTCCCAAAAAAATTATGTAATTAGGTTTACATGTGTTCAAAAAAAAAGACACCTGATATACACAGTGATAATTTAGTTTTCTTGGGATGTTTATTTAAAATTTTATTCTTTTGGTGGGTGAAGATGAGTGAATTTAAGGCAGGACCAGAGCTTGTATCTCCAAGAGCATCATCTTTTAGTCATGCAAGACATTCAAGTTCTTTCTTAACTACTTCATCATCCACTGGTAATAAATTTTATTGTTGCATTGAAACTAGTTTAGTCAGTGTATTAAGAACTCAATTAAGTTAAAGTTTTAATTAGTAGAATCGTTATATTTATCTTTTTATTAAATGCAGATTTTGATCAGAGCTCAAGCCAACTAACTATACCAGATAGGCTAAGGGATGTGCCTCCAATTCCAGTAGGTTTATCCAAGATTCATACAAAAAGCAAGAATAGGAGAAAGAAAACATCTTCAACATCATCACCAAGATCCAAATTACCATCTCCAAAATCTTCAAGAACAACAGGTTTATCTAAATCATCATTCAAATCAATGGCATCTCGGCTAAACTCTAATTCCTAAAGGTGAATTCACTGCAATGAGACGAGACAAAAAATCAAAGCTTATGTCGCATATTATGCATGAATGATTTTTTGGTAGTTTTGGTGATTTTCTTTTTGATCAATTTTTCTTTTGTCGTTCTGAGATTTGAACAAATTTGATGTACATTGCAGAAGTATAGAAATAGAATGAATATTAATTTGTTTGGTAAAAAAATATTTAGTTAAGTTACAACTAGTTTTTCATTGTAATCAGGATTTAGACTTTGGAGAAAATGAATTCTTATTAGAGTAATTGCAGCATATGTCACAAGGATAACTTCAAAATAATTTTTTTCCTAGATTTAATTGTTCCTTTTCTTATCTCTCTTTTCTCTTTTTCTTACCTCTCTTTTCTCTCTCTCATGTATACTAATTTCGAAGTTAACCATTGTTATAACTTAAATTACCTTTTTATTAGAGAACATTATTGATATTGGGCTAAATTTAATAGCAAAATAAGATAATAAATTAAAACTTCCTCTCTTTCTTTTTAGTGAATTCCAAAATATATATTTTTAAAGGATAAACAGTTTTGAATTTTTTTTCAAGTTTAATTTGCTTTAAAAAGGTATGTTATGTGTATATGGCTAGCCTTTAGGAGGTCTCAATGACACTATACAAATAGTTATATATAATTAACTTTCTATACTATTAAAAATAACTAATAAAAATAATTTAAATTAATTAATAATCATAATTTTATTTTAAAAAATGATAAATTGTAGTTGTATAAAATTACAAATCTATATGATTATATTATTTATAAAAAAAACTATAAAGGAAAAAAAATTCCTAACATACCTGAATCTAATTTATGTATTATAATACAGCCACATCTAAAATACAAAAAAAAAAAGAAAATTAAAAAGTGACCAATAACACTTTTTGATGAATGACAAACAGCGAACATGGAATGATTTTGATAGACATCTTTGTTCACAAGTATCTGTCAAGTGTGCAAAGGTGGTGTTGATACCATAACTCATGCTCTCCAAGACTGTTTGGTGATGGCTGGATTTTGGGAGCGAATAGTGCCTCATGGAGACCTCACTCTTTCTTTATCACTTTTTTATTTGTGTAGATTTATGTGAATGTAGTGATAATGCAGAGAGATGGTCACTCATAGGCTACAAAGTTTGCAGTGGGTGCATGGTGGAGGTGAAAAGGAAGATGTGGAGATATTTTTAGCGGTTTAGACAAATGGAAGGATAGAATTCGTTTCCTCAAGGATACAACAAATTAATCAATGTTTAAGCAAATTTGGCTGTGTGGAGTGCATGAAAGATGGTGGAATGAGAGGAGAGACAGATCTCATGGACTCTACCAAGTGTTGGTTGAACCAAACTAAATACTAATGAAACCTCGCATGGAACCTGAGATTGACAACAGCAGGACGAGCTTTGTGGGATGCTAATGGTAATTGGGTTGGAGGTTTTGCTTAGACTATAGGGATATGTTCAGCACCTTTAGCGGAGTTTTGGAAAATCTACTACCGGTTATGTATTGCATGGGAGAAGGGTTTTATTCGTATGAAATTGGAGGTGGATTAAATGACTATGGTGACTTTTTTGATGACAGAGATTAATGACTCACATCCACTATCTTTTCTAATAAATTTGTGCTATATTTTTTTATTGAGAGATTAGTTAGTCCATTATTTATAACATGTATAAAGAAATTAATAATTCTGCTGATTAGGTTTTCATTATCTTTTTATGCTATTATTGAGTGTGTTCAGTTGATTATTTTTTAGAATACGATGGGAGTTTCATGTCCTAGAGCAGTCCCAGTATGATAGGATTTTCATTAATACTTAATCAATTGAGAGACTATGTCTCTTCTCTTCTACAAATAAAAAATGACAAGTAACGACCGTGGTGGTTTTGGTTGCCTAAAGGCTAAAGGCTAAAGGCCCATATTGCCAACTCGTGTGATCTTATTCTACGATACACATAGATTATACATAATCTGTAGACATGTAAAAAGTTAGAGGTACATAATCTGAAAAAGAAACGTAGTGTGTACTGGCCCGAGAGTCCGAGACGACATCAAGATCATGAGGCCGAGGCTTCGAGCTTTGACTGACGCCCCGATATACTTACTATCTTTTTTAGAAGTGAAGAAATAAGTTGGGAATAAAAATATGATGGGATGATTTGATGTATAAAAATATGAGATCAATGAGTTAACCTGGGTACTAGGTTTAGAAAACATTTAATCTAAAATCGATTTCCAAGAGTCAGGGGGTGGGAAGAGTATATGTCTAGACTTTTTGTTTATTTTTTTAATAAATAAAATAAAAATGGTTTAAAAATCTGGGTTATAAGTTAATTTTTGGCTCAACATAATTTTTTATATTCGCTTTACTAAAAACAAATTCATTAGAGAGCGAACTAATATGACTAAACTTGGCCAAACTAACCAAAAAATTGTTCGTTTGATAATTAGTCCACCACATCCCGCCGATAATTATTTTGGCTAAACTTGTGTATATGATTTTTAAAAAATATTGATCAACAGACTTTTTTTTGTTTTGAAAATCCAAAGTAAACCTTATATCTATAAAGCAGTTCAAACTAATCCATAAAAAGGTACAGTTTACGGATATCAATTTAGAAAAATAGTAACATTTTGAATCAAATAACCAAACTAACCAAAAATTTACTTCAATCTAGCCAAATTTATCATATTCTAATTGAATTTTTCCTATTTTAACCGAATTTAAAATAGAATACCCAAAAATATAGTTATTTTCAGCTCTTAGTTATATTCGAACCAAAATTATCTGAAAGAACCGACCCGTATTACCTAAAGTAAGCAGTCCTAACATTCGTAGTGTGGACACATGACAAAATTATAGACGATTACAATTTATATAAAAACTAATTAAAAAAGATATTTGTAAACGGATGATAAGAAACTACTAATTTCAAAGTAAAAATCTTACATAGTGGCTATTTTGGTGTGACAAGATAGAATGGTACGGGATTATACATGTCAACTTAAAACTAGTTAAACTCCTTTCGCTATCTTCACTTTACGCATATTACTAAACTTTACATGTTAGTTTTTTTTAAAATGGTGTATCATAAATTTAAACATAACTCTTTTAAGTTTCAATGATCATCAAACTAGAGCCACATGTTGACTATGTTGAACCAATTGTAAAGTAAGTATTTTAGGCATTCTTATTTAGGACCTACATACATACACTCAATAATCTCTTCCAAGTAACATTATAGCAACCATTTTATCTCCATATATTTGACTACTAATTGTGTTTTCGTCCATAGTAACCAAACTTAATTTGCTTCGAGAAAAAAAGGTAGTAGTAGTTAAGAACTTAAGATTGTACAGTTTTAGTTTATTAGGTTTTGATTTATTAATCCTTCTATATTGGTTTTGAACTGTACTCAGTATTCTAAGAAAAAAACTAAGAACAAAACGATGTTTACTTTCAAAAATGTGCTAAGATTCAGTGAGACATGATTCACTGTCTGAAACTTTGTTTCCAAATTACTGAAAATAATCATTCACTGGACCTAAAAAAAAATAAAAAAAAAATAAAAATAAAGAAATATGATATAATTTCTGAATTTGGCGTTTAAAGTGACACATTGAAAAAAGAACTGAAGGCAATAAATGAGTTAGTTGGTACGCAGAAGTCACTCTTTCCCACTAGCTATTATTAGAATTTAGAAGATGACGTCCCTACAACTCCAAGGCGTTTCAGCTCTTTTCATTTACACAATTACCCTCGTCGTATCTATAAAATTGCCCTCTAATTCATTACGCATTTTACACATCCTATCGTTTTTCTCTAAACGAAGCGAACCACCTGTCGGTCTCGGCCGGCGCATCCGCGCAACGCATGCCATTTGTGGATACCCTGCAAACAGTACGCTGTTGTTTGGTTTCTTATCACAAATTTTACAAAGTGTGATGATCTATGTATATAGATATATAGACAGATAGGAACCTAATGGAACAACTAAGCATCGAGAGACATGTACATAAATTATTCAGACATACATAGTTAATAGTTTATAATCGCAATCATAAGTCAATAAGCTACTATTTCCCCCTACGATGGTTTCACAATGATAAGCTACGTTAATAGCGTATATCAGCTCTGAACATTATATAAATACTTTAAATACGTAAAGCGGGGAATCACACAGTCGTGGTGCATAATAAACTCAAATAATAATTTAATACCAAATGATCAGCATACTTAACGGAGTAAGTTAAGTACTTCGTCATCCATTCTAAGTCATCTAAAATAAAAATAAAAATGATTAGAAAATGGCCAATAATTATATCTGAAAATTCACGAGGAAGACGACAAAAAGCTATTAATAATCTTATACAATATATACTGAAATAAAAGTAATAATCATGATTGGATGAATGAGTGTATAATGAACAATTTAGATCACATTAAAAGTGGCCATAAATTAGTATGTGTGTAATGCACCACTCCACACATCATCCATAAGTATTCATTTTCACATCGGTGTATAGCCAATCTAATCAACTAGTGCAAAAGTTGGTACGCAACACCAATCCTTCATGTAGGGGTCAATGTATAACAGCTAAATAGAATTAATGGCACACAACTTTTTTTTAACTATATTATAAGTCAGAGTTTTAGAATTCTGATCGATAGTTTTCCCGAACGAATTAGGCCATTTTCGACTGTCAAAAACTCGAATTCGAGAACGAAAAAAAATCACCATTTTCCCAAAAATGATCGTCAATCAAATGAGGTACTGTCAAATCTCGAGTTTCCGAACAAAAGTTCAACCTTTTCTATATAAGACAAGTGTCAACTAACCTTCTCCAACCAAGGGATCTTGGGTTGCGACTCAAATATTTAAGTCATTCTATATATATATATATATATAATATATATAGATCAATATTTTGCATGTATATGCAGGGCCGTGCGTGAAAGAAACATAGGACCCCGCAAATTATTATATATTTTCAATGTGTTTTGTCTTTGTTTTTTTAAAATGTGTTCTATGTATTGGTAAAAAAAAGATGTGTTCTGTGAGAAACTTTTATGTTTTTGCATTACATGTTTTTGGAGTATAGTTTTGTTTACATTGATTAGAGTATGGTTATGTATTCCAAATCCAGATATTTTTGACACGGTCTTGCGTATTCGTAAATGTGAAATCTGGTCATCTTCTCGTAGAAAATCATCCAATACTAACACATAATGTACATCTATAGACATATATGTATCTAATTTCTCTATGTGTACATGTACTTAGTTTTACACATCTCAAACACATGCACATAACTGTATGTGTATGTTAACATGAATGCATTACTTCAGTGTACGTATATGTATGTGATGTATATCTGAATGTATGAGCTGTTTCTTGGACCATGGTCCACAAGGATATTGCTCCCCAACTACATGAGTCAATTGAGTGGCCATTTTTTAATTAAAACAATTAATCCAATTCCAAACTACCATTAAATTTAACTTTGACCTTTTTAATTCATTTTTAGATATTCTTGGAACTTACGTAGTTTCCATCTCATCCCTTTCTTTTGTTCCTTGAAAGCGGGTCCAATCCCAAAATTATCTCATATTTCTTGTATATTGGGAAAAAATATACATAATTATATAGGTTGACAAAAAAAATAACACCATTATATAATAGTGTTTTCTTTATGTTACAGTAATTTATCAGCTAACCTG
Organism: Sisymbrium irio; assembly: GCA_000411075.1. Lineage (NCBI taxonomy): Eukaryota > Viridiplantae > Streptophyta > Magnoliopsida > Brassicales > Brassicaceae > Sisymbrium > Sisymbrium irio. The sequence continues at coordinate 65,602 of KE155136.1, forward strand.
AAACATTCAATTTGATATCAGCCAAAGGCTGGAATTATTTTTAAAAACAGGTATAGTTCTATACCATAATCATTGATAGATGTTTTTTTAACATTAATTTTGTTTTGTTTAAATAAGTGGTATTTCTTTATTTGAATAAAATAATTTAATTTATTAATTAATTCTTTTTGAATTATAATTTATTATTTTTCGTATAAATTGATTAGTACTATTTAAATGATTGATAATAATTTATGAGTATTGACTTATTTTTATGAAAGATATATATTGGTGTTCATTCAGTCAAAAAAATTTTTTCTTGGCATAGAGAAAATATATACTTTATATATTGATTGGACATTTTTCTAGATTGATCAATTTGGGATATATAAGCACAAAGCTTTTTGAGGCGAAAGAATGAGTTGAGAGTTTTCAATTGAATTCCATTTATAATTAGGGTTAAATTTTTTGATTTGTACAAATGTGGATTCGTGGATTGATCAGTTGTTTTCATGACAGTGGAAGTAAATGCTAGCTATGGATTTTTAAACTTTCAATTATTCTCTTAAACTTACTTGCGCCAACCATTTGAATTGTATAGAATCTTACTTTGTACTTAATCTTGTCACGAAACAACCATCAAAGAAGGCTAAGAAGCCAATACTACTAATAAATACCTTCAGGTTTCCGAAAGAAATTAAATTAAGCTCAAACATACATATAGAGACTATATTTAAAAACGTGTTCAAGGGAATCAGAATCTCATGATGCATTATTGACTGACATAAATCATACTACTACTTACTACTAAGTGTCTGTGTAAACCATACAAAGCATTTATATGTCCATTTTCTTGGACATATATGTAATTAATGTGCAATATGCACAACACATAATACAAATACTTATAAATCTGATATAGTACCCATAAAAAATAAACAATACCCATGAACAGATATACTATAATACTAATTAATAAGTTAATAACCATGAAATGGAAATCATTTTAAAATTTTCGTTTATTTCTCTATTGTTTTTCTTACCTACGAGAATCCGTGAGGTCAAAGAGAAAGAGTGAAATTTTCTGTGAAATTTTGAATATTCATGAACTGAAACTCGCTCTCTAGAAAAGATATAAGTAGTGGTATAAATTTTCTCTCACTAAGCATTAATGGACCTTTCGATAATCATAAATGCACTGCACCCTCTCTATGCATTTCGCAATAACTGCTTTTCCTTCTGCCACATCCTCTCGTCACCTCTTTCTCTTCTTTCCTCCTCTCCTTAGTTCCTCCTTCAGCAAATTCTCCACTTGTTTTTTTATTAACAAACATTCTCGCTTTTGTTTTCCTTTCTGAATACTAGCTACGTCGTCTTGCCGCTTTCAAGAGAATCCTCTGAAAACCATCGGTTATGTCTTGACTGGGCTATAAACCGCTGCCCTCTCGATTTTCTCATATCTCCACATCCATTTTTTTTTCACAAGAAGAGAATCAAAATTTAGAAAAGACTCCGAGCTAGGGTTTCACTGTGTCCAAAGGTAAGATCTGTTTCTCTCTCTATATATATAAGTATATATCCAATACTTGTATACATACATGTGAATGCTTTTCTTTCTTTCTTTGAGGAATGGAATCTATATTGCATGTTTGTTCACACTAACCGGACAATTTTTTTAGATCTTTTCAAGATCTGCATTTTCTTTTATTTTGAAACAAAAAAACTAACGCCAGTTTTTTTTTGTGACGATCTAAAAACAAGCGTTACAAAATATTAAATCTCTTCGGAGTTATTGAAGTGTAAAGGGGATTTGATTTTGACGAATTTTACTTTGTAGTTGTGTAAGAAAAGGCCATTGACTTAATGTCTATGTGTACACACTATTTTTCTATTGATTTAATTTTGTTTTTCTCAATTGATTTACCTTTTTTCCGATTAACTTCTTTTACTGAGAACAGTTATTTTTATTGTTACACTGTGACCAAGGTCAATTGAATTAAATTCCACCGAGAGGAAAAAAGGTCAATTCTTTTTTAACTAAAAAGACGTTTTGTCTTCGCTCGGTAGCCTGTGAATTTCTCCATCTCGCTAGCTTTTATGTAGACAACGAAACGAAAGAGAGAGAGAGAGAGAAAAAAAAAGATAATATCATTAATTTCAATCCAAACCAACAATTCTAAAAGAAAAAGAGATCTGTATGTAGGGTTTCAATTTTTTAATTCCTTACAGCTCGAGTTTGGCTCAACCAAATTATATCGATTTTGGATTCACTCACTCTAAAAAGTAAGTTAAATCATAAACTTTTAATGTGTTTGTGTTTTTTACGTAAGCTAATTGAAAGTTAGGGTTTCCGGGATCGATAATTCTTCATCGTTTCTTCCTTTTCTACCTCTGCGTTTTCTTGTAGATCTGATAATGTTTGTGATTGTAACTTCCAAGATTAATTCTATCGCTATTGTATATATGTTGATTTTCTGTTTTATATTCTAATGGATTAGTTATGCTATTGAATTTTCTTAGAACATTATGTTTCTTAAAACATTATGTTCTTACAGTGTTTTACTTCAATTTCTCTCTTTTTTTATTATTCAACATACTTAAATATTCATTCGAATATTCGTATCCCATGCATTTTTTATAACTTGAATTCCCGATAAATTGTTTTTTATATATGCAACGAGGTTATGTCATGTAGTGGGTGCATTTATATTCATACCCTTTTTGATAAGATGAAAACATATGCTTATCTAAACGTATAGATATAAATAACCATACGAATCAGATAAAAAGACCAATATTTTGCTTTTCGGTTACTTGTGAAATGTGAAAAAGACAATATAAATTTATACATTAAAGGTATGTATAGTTTCATAATATCTTGAGGATTACTTTCCATAATACCAAGATTCATCTTCCGTTTCTAATTTGATCCTCGTATATATAAACATGACCATTTGATCTTTGATTTTGGACAGTGGGAGATACTTGGAGTAGAAAATCGATATAAATCAACGAAAATGATTTGGATAATCATCTTGTAGATTTGAAAGGAAACCAAAAGCTCAAAAAAAACTCCAAAACCGATATAGGGATCAGTACTCATCAACATCATCATGTATCATCCAAACATGTTCGAGTCCCATCATCACATGTTCGATATGACCCCCAAAAGTTCTGATAACGATTTGGGTCTTACGGGGAGCCGAGAAGACGATTTCGAGTCTAAGTCTGGCGCAGAAGTCACCATGGAGAATCCTTTAGAAGAAGAGCTTCAAGATCCTAATCAGCGTCCCAACAAAAAGAAGCGTTACCACCGTCACACGCAACGCCAGATTCAAGAGCTTGAATCGTAAGATAATTCTCCCACTTGAAATTTTTTTTTTAATGTTCTGGGATTTAGGGTTTATGTTTGAGTTTCGATATTTTTATAAGGTTCTTTAAAGAATGTCCTCATCCTGACGACAAGCAAAGAAAAGAGCTGAGCCGAGAGCTAAATTTAGAACCTCTTCAAGTCAAGTTTTGGTTCCAAAACAAGCGAACCCAAATGAAGGTATATACTAAGGCTGATTCTCATCATTGACTCATTATGTTCATTTGATTTGCATGAATTGGTCACGAGCCTCCAAAATATTATTTATATTTCAAATATTTAAATGATTTTGGTGTAACCATAGCTGATTCGCTTTATATAAACTATGAGAAGCCTTCTTTAAACACACATGTAGTCAGCTAATTTCATAGTGTAGATCCGAGATTAAGTAAGCTTTTTTGGTTATTAGATATAATTATCCATTTGATTTGCTTTATAGTATTGATGAGATAAAATCCTAAAAAACAGAAAGTTGTGAACCTTATAGGCACAACATGAGAGGCACGAGAACTCGATTCTGAAGTCAGACAACGACAAGCTCCGAGCAGAGAACAATAGGTACAAGGATGCTCTAAGCAACGCAACATGCCCCAACTGTGGAGGTCCTGCGGCTATCGGAGAAATGTCATTTGACGAACAGCATTTGAGGATTGAAAACGCGCGTCTACGCGAAGAAATCGACAGAATCTCTGCAATAGCTGCTAAATACGTAGGGAAGCCGTTGTTGGCTCATTCCTCGCCATTCCCTCAGCTCCCTTCTTCACACCACATCCCCTCGAGATCGCTTGATCTTGAAGTTGGAAACTTCGGCACTAATAACAATCATCAGACAAGTTTCGTAGGAGAAATGTATGGAACAAGTGACATTATGAGGTCGGTGTCGATCCCTTCTGAGGCTGATAAGCCTATGATTGTTGAGTTAGCTGTTGCAGCCATGGAAGAGCTTGTGAGAATGGCTCAAACTGGTGATCCCTTGTGGATTTCAAGCGACAATTCAGCTGAGATTCTCAACGAAGAAGAGTATTTTAGAACATTCCCTAGAGGAATTGGACCAAAGCCTGTTGGTTTCAGATCCGAAGCTTCAAGAGAGTCTACGGTCGTTATCATGAATCATATCAATCTCGTTGAGATTTTAATGGATGTGGTATCAATCTGTTTCCCTTAAATATTCATCTTCTTAAACTTCAACATAGATTCCACGTTTTAGTTGATACTTCTGATCTTCTTTTTCTGTATAGAACCAATGGTCTGGTGTGTTCTGTGGGATTGTATCGAGAGCATTGACGCTAGAAGTTCTGTCAACTGGCGTTGCAGGGAACTACAATGGGGCACTACAAGTGGTATGAGACATAAGGAAGAAAACTTCCATTTAATTACTTGCTTCACAAGCTATTACTAGAAACATGTTTTAATCATTAGTTTCTCGTGTGTTTGATATTTGTTTTCTGGTATGTGAAGATGACAGCTGAGTTCCAAGTCCCTTCACCGCTTGTCCCGACACGTGAGAACTACTTTGTAAGGTACTGCAAGCAGCATAGCGACAATACTTGGGCGGTTGTTGATGTCTCCTTGGACAGCCTACGACCAAGTCCGATCACTAGAAGCAGAAGAAGACCCTCTGGTTGTCTGATTCAAGAATTGCAGAATGGCTATTCTAAGGTACATGTTTAAAGGGTTAAATTGATATAAAGCAAAAGTATGAGGTGGAAAGTTAAAAAATAAGAGAATTTATGGGGTGGCAAGGGGTTAATTAGCATTTAATTTGTTGAAGGTGACATGGATAGAGCATACGGAGGTGGATGATAGATCGGTTCACACCATGTACAAACCGTTGGTTAATACCGGTTTAGCTTTTGGTGCGAAACGTTGGGTGGCTACACTTGACCGCCAATGCGAGCGGCTC
>KE155136.1:71123-100906 GCA_000411075.1 Sisymbrium irio
GGTACGTTATTATACACATCAAATCATACGAGTCACTTTGATCAATTAATATATTTTGGAAATAAAAAAAATCGAGAAAGAGTATTTACTTATTGGGTCCCTTTATTTTGTTGTAATTACGATTAGTGATAACAAGTCCTGAGGGGAGAAAGAGCATGTTGAAACTGGCAGAGAGGATGGTGACAAGCTTCTGTAGCGGAGTTGGCGCGTCGACTGCACACGCCTGGACGACATTGACCACCACAGGATCCGACGACGTTCGGGTCATGACCCGGAAGAGCATGGACGATCCGGGGAGACCTCCGGGTATCGTCTTGAGCGCCGCTACTTCCTTCTGGATCCCAGTTGAACCTAAAAGAGTGTTCGATTTCCTCAGAGACGAAAACTCTAGAAGCGAGGTAAACCAACAAAAAACCCTGTTCTTACGTTCTTGATCGAAAGTTCTTGAGTCTTGGAATATTATTAACTTTGGGTTTTGTTTAACACAGTGGGATATACTTTCGAACGGAGGCTTGGTTCAAGAAATGGCTCATATCGCAAATGGTCGTGACCCTGGGAACTGTGTTTCCTTGCTCCGAGTCAACGTAAGAAGTTGTTTTCTTAAAGCCCTTTAGATCATACTATGAGCTTTGTTGTTTTTTGAACAATCTTCTTGATTGTGTTTTGTTAAAACATCAGAGCACGAACTCAGGACAGAGCAACATGTTGATCTTACAAGAAAGCTGTACGGACGCGTCAGGATCGTATGTGATATACGCACCAGTTGACATAATGGCTATGAACGTGGTCCTAAGCGGTGGAGATCCAGATTACGTGGCTTTGTTACCATCCGGGTTCGCTATATTGCCTGATGGCTCTACAAGAGAAGGAGGAAAGGCAGGAGACGGAGTTGAAGGAGGAGAAGGAAATAATCTCGAAGTGGCTACTTCCGGTTCACTACTCACCGTTGCGTTTCAGATACTTGTTGACTCTGTTCCAACCGCTAAACTCTCTCTAGGGTCAGTGGCTACAGTCAACAGTCTCATCAAATGCACCGTAGAGCGGATCAAAGCTGCGGTGGCAGGCGATGGAGCCTGATGAAGTTTTTTCAGGTAAGAAGTTTCTCTATATGTTTACTATTTGGATGACCACATCTTCTTGATCATATGAAAAGAGATGAACTTATGTTTTGGTTTGTGTTTATGCAGAAGTAAAAGGGAGGTTTAGGAGTTTTTTCATGGTAATATTTGTTTCTTATTATAGTAATAGTCTTGTGAGATTCTCCAAAGGAAGTCAAGAACGCACCATTTTGCTTGTAATCTCATTGCGCGTTTGTTTGCGGGCGGGCCAAAAAGAGGCTTGAGAAAGAAAGGGTAAAGAGGTTCGGGTATTGACTTCTGCTGGAAACCAAAAAAGAAAAAAAAAAAGAATTTGTTGTGCTTCAGGCGGTTTAGTGTCTTAATCTGTCTTTTCTCTATCATCATTCACTAGCGAACATCTTAGCGATTTGCGTATTTGCTTATTGCGTCTACTTTCAAAGTGCATGCTGCTACTCCTTGTTATTATATTAAGCCATTTCTGTGGTACTGATATTATAATATTGTCTATGAATCTGTGTTTATTAGTTTTTTATTTTGTGGAGAAATACTTTAATACCATGATTTTAAATTTTTGTTCCAATTGTCTATGAAACTGTGTTTATTAGTTTTTTTTATTTTGTGGAGAAATACTCTAATACCATGATTTTAAGTTTTTGTTCCAAACATACCATTATTAGCTTTTTAGATAATACCACAAATTCTTCTATGAAAATACTTGTCTATCTCAAAATGAACTACGAATAAAATAAGAACATTATGTTTGGATTTCTCATTTCCAGGTTTCGATATTCCGATTAAAATAAGGTTTTGATTTATTTTAATACTAAAACAACTAGTGTTGCGATACATGTGGAATAACTTTAAAATGTGATGTATTAAAGAATTTCGAATTTTACAATAAATTAATACATACCAAATTGTTATCAATGATGGCTACAATGATGAACCAATCATTTGTGATATACGTGCTTTGTTACGACTAATAATTTAAAAGTATGGCTGTCGGTCCTGGCAATCTTGAGTCATTTTCTTTAGAAGTGACCCATCTATGGTATAAAATATAAATTAATAGATTAATCATTCGCAAACAAAAAAATATTTGGTCGGTCCATCAAAATCTTGCATACTATTGCCAGTTTTCATCCGTTAGATTTTTATATATTATGAAGCTCTGAATTGGTGATATCGTTATCAAACAGAAAGTGAACATGCCACTCATTTTCCTTTTGTAGATAACCCCTACTCTATATAAGTAACATCAATACTGAAAGTGAACGTTGAAAAAAATCTTTTGTTTCAATGGAGACCAAACCATCAATGTACCTTTCTCTGATAGCCTTCTTGTTCCTCTGCTTCACCATCGTATCCTTGGTCTCATCATCGTCATCATCACCAACATGGTATGACGATCATATCTCATTGAGAGAGGTTAGCGAAGAAGAAATTTTTTGTTTCCCTAAGGACTTCCTCTTTGGCACTGCTTCTTCTGCTTACCAGGTTCCTAAATCTTATTATTATTATTACTTTATTTTACTTCAATGCTCAACTATAATAATCTTCATTTTTAACATTAGTTTTTTTTTTGCTCTTTCGGTATTTACAGTATGAGGGAGCTTACTTAGCCGACGGCAAAACCCTAAGCAATTGGGACGTTTTCACAAGCATCTCTGGTTAGATCTCATGAAACCTTTCCGTGAATTGTGATCTAAGCTAAAAGAAGTCTTAAACTTCTAGGGTTCGCTGCCATTCTTGTTGCTTAAGTCACCATAAGAAACTTTGTTTTATTCTTGATATGCAAATGTATAGGGAAAATCGCAGATGGAAGCCATGGCAAAGTCGCTGTCGATCATTACCATCGGTATCCGGTAACACAACTGTAAATCTATACATCGAATATTAATCCCTTTCCATACAAATCTCTAAATAAGTGTCTTGAAAAGAGAAGTTGTGATTCATTTACTTATTAACAGGGAGACTTGGATCTGATGAAGGATCTTGGAGTTAATAGCTATCGGTTTTCTTTATCGTGGGCTCGGATTCTTCCAAGTTAGAGTTTTAGTTTTATTGTCTCGATCTCTCTTGATCCAAGTCTTTCAGTCTTTCTCAAAACCCTTTTGTGTTTTCAGACGGAAGATTTGGAGATGTGAACATGGAAGGTATTGATCATTATAACAGAATGATAAATGCTATTCTCAAAAGAGGTATATACCAAAAGATTCTCTCGAGAAAGTTTCTTAAGATGACAATGAAACTTAGCTCAAAATCATCCTCAGGGATAGAGCCATTTGTCACGTTGACACATTATGACATTCCTCAAGAGCTCGAATCTAGATACGGAAGCTGGCTAAACCCCCAAATCCGGTTAGTACATATATACACACATAGATACGTTCACTGTTCACTGTTCACTGTTCACTGAATATTTGTTGTGTTCAGGGAAGACTTCGAACATTACGCAGAGATTTGCTTCCAACACTTTGGGAATAGAGTTAAATTCTGGACTACGTTCAACGAACCAAACGTTCAAGTGATATTGGGCTACCGGAAAGGGACTTACCCGCCATCACGTTGTTCCAAGACTTTCGCAAACTGCACACGTGGCGGTTCAGACATAGAGCCACTTGTAGCTGCTCACAATATTATACGTTCACATCTAGCCGCAGTCCATTTATACCGGACGAAGTTTCAGGTAATTCAAAATCATAACGGTATTTAAATTTTCAAACAAACAAAAATAAGGTTTGACGCAGAATTGGTTTTTGTTTATACAGGAACAACAAAGAGGAAAGATCGGTATTGTTATGAATACGGTCTGGTTTGAACCGGTTAGTGATTCTTTAGCAGATAGATTAGCTGCTGAGAGAGCTCAAGCTTTTTACTTGACTTGGTAAAGCCATATCTCGGTTTAAAAGATTATGATTTCCACCTTAAACCAAATATATACGGACTTAAAGTATCGAAAGAGTACGAAAATGCAGGTTCTTGGACCCGGTTGTGTTTGGAAGATATCCAAGAGAAATGCAAGTAATTCTTGGACAAGATCTTCCTAAGTTCTCAAAGGATGATCTTAAAGGCTCCAAGAATGGATTAGACTTCATTGGGATTAATCAGTACACAAGCAGATACGCGAAAGACTGTTTGCATTCCGCATGTGAACCGGGCCAAGGAGGTTCGAGAGCTGAAGGTTTCGTCCATTCAAACGCCCTAAAGGACGGTTTACCTTTGGGAGAACCGGTATGTAGACCAACCAATCAAAAACAAAACGTGTTTCCAGCAACATCTTGTGAGTATTTTTATGTGGTAATGCAGACTAGAGTAGATTGGTTTAATGTTTATCCTCAAGGAATGGAAGAGATGTTGATGTACGCAACAGCGCGATACAGAAACATTCCATTATACGTAACAGAAAATGGTAAGCATGTGCCCTAGACTGAGTTTGTACGGGTTTTGACGGAAGTTTGTAATCTGGCATCTCATTCACTGTTGTAGGTTATGGTGAGAATAATACCGGAGTATTGTTAAACGATTACCGGAGAGTGAAGTTTATGAGTAACTACTTAGATGCACTCAAAAGAGCAATGAGGTAATAATGCCTCAACTCAAAAATAGTCTTGACTCTAAAACCCTAAAGCTAATTAATGGTGAAAACAGGAAAGGAGCAGATGTAAGAGGATACTTCGCCTGGTCTTTACTCGACAACTTCGAGTGGATATCCGGTTATACCGTAAGGTTCGGTCTGTACCACGTCGATTTCAACACTTTGGAGAGAACCCCGAGACTATCAGCTTCTTGGTACAAGAACTTCATTTTCAAGCACATAAGCTCTATCGAAAGATATGATGACGCATGAAACAAGAAAACCATGTTGATGTATTTATTGTTTGAATCTTAAAAACAACAAAACATATCTTAAAAACAACAAAACATATTGTAATATAAAGCTCTTATATGAAAATAAGTTCCAATAAACAAGACATTTTCTCATTGCTTATAACAAAACAATTCTTCAGCTCTCATTAGCATGAGAGGTGGCAAGTTGAGATATGATACTCAAACATCTTTGAATAGATATCCAAGAGGAATTACAAGTGAGACTTCTTGAAGGTTCTCTACCCTACCTTAACAAACTTCACTCAAATTCTCGATGATCTCTCCACTCAACCTGTATAACCAAGAATGCTTCATGGAGATTCTTGCTGGATCTTACTCTCAGCCACTTTGTTTGCTCCTCCTGCTGTATCTGTAAAGAACATGTGGGTGTCGATCTTCGAATCTATCATTAGTCATCTCCACCACGGAGTCCCAGCTTCATAGAAATGTTCTCCATCATCATCGTCCCACGAGATTTGACAAGCTTGAAGGCCGATTCCTACCTTCGGTTCCTTCCCATGCCTATCAATCCATTCAGCAACCGCGGTTTCCTTCTCGTTCTCCTCCATTGTGCAATGTTTCATTGCTTTCCCATAAGGGTTGATCCCAGGATTCACTGCCTCTGCTATAGCAGCTGGCATATACATAGAGTCGCCAACCAACGGCGCTCCACATGCTGCAAGCTGGGCCCGGATCTGAAGAAACCCATTAACATATTCAGAGGCGATTCGTGTTTTATGAAGGAGAAAAGTGTCAGATGAGCCGAACCTGGTGCGTCTTTCCTGTTAGAAGGTTTATTGTACATTCGTAAGCGAATTCTTTTGATGTCCATCCACAGTCATCGATATCATGTCTCTTCTCAGTAGCTGCATCAGGCCAAGGTATCTTCTTACACTCTAAAATCTCAAGCTGACACAAGTGCCATCCTTTGATCGAATCTGCATCTCAAAGAATATTCACATTGATAAGAATAAAGTACATAATCATATAGTCATGTCATGGTTTTGGTGATTCTTGACAATTTCAAATCGAAGTTACCTTCGGATACGAGTCTTGGAGCCATATTAACAGGGCGCATATAATGTGCGATAATTCCACAGGGAAGAGGTGCCGCAGCAAGAGCACGATAAAGTTTCTTCACTTCTTTATTCTTGAAAAGAAGGAAAAGCATTTAGAAAACATTAAAATATTTCAGCACGCCTTCTTGGTTTTCCAGTCAAACAAAATAGACGAAAGCAAACTCACTCGTATTTTTGTGTGGAAGACAGAGCAATACTCTTTCGTCCTGGCAAAGATGACACTACAGAGAAAGAAGAGAAGCAATGCGATCTGGTTACTTCAAGATGCTAAATTTACAGAGTTTAAAGCAGAGAAGTTATAAGAAAAGCGAAAGTACCAGCCTTCTGTGCAGTTATCAATCTGATGTGTTGTTTTCAATGGTTCTGCTAAAGCCAGTGCACGTGAGGCAAATGTCGCACAGCTCTCTTCGATGTTATCTGTCGTTCCCCCAACCTGAGAAAGTAGTTAATGTGGCCATGCGGGTCAGCACATTGAATAGGTAGGCACCGTGCCTTTAAAATTTACACCCCAGTGAAAAGTTTCTCAATCCTCGTTACCGAGAAATGGAACACAAGACTAGATTTTGCTAGGTACTTACAATCCCATAATCTATAGTAAAATTTAGTCTAACAACATTAATAAGACGAAGTACCTTTTATACAAAATCACTAGTGAAACTAAAATGGTCAAGAATATTGAGAAAAGAAAGTGTAATGGATGAATTACATACCGTGGTTCCGGCAGGTTTATCCAAAACAACATAAGATTCAGTCACAGCAATAACCCTCGACTTCCAATCAATTTCATAACACCTGATACAACCCAAGATTTGTCAAGTGAATATTATCACTAACGCTTTCCACTTTCTAAACACTTTTCCTACAATGTATACATTTACCTTGGGGAACGTTTTGGGTGAACGTGGACACGTAAGTAAGTTCCAGCTTCAACATACTGATTGGTATGAGTGACACGAAACGTTTTCTGAGCTTCTCTAACAGTTTTTCCTTTGATAGAAGACCTCTTGCTTAGTACTGAAGGAGAGGTTACTTCTTTAAAGAGTTTAACTTGCTCAGGAGTTGCAGTTGGTGGAGGTTTAGGGCAGACAAGAGCGTAATGCACAGCTCCAAATTCGATAAGGTCTGCAACATATCTTCACAGAATGAAACTTTTATACACATATTACTCTATCTACTTCAGCTTTTATTCTTAACTAAACATAAGATACAACAATGAGTACTTACAAAGGAGGAAGATCCAATTGTTTAGAGATATAATCAGCCACAAGAACGTCTTCTAAAACAACCATATGCTCGATTCTTGGAGGGAAGTTATGTGCAGGACATGGCATCAATCGTTTGTATTCAGGGTATCTAAATAAAAAGCTCAGATGAATACATAACGCAATAAAGTAACGAACTTTGAACGAATTGAATGAAAAGAATCAAACTTTGTAGCATACCCAGTATTGGAAGAAGAGGAGAGTGTGGTTTGGTTCGTAGAATCATCGGTTTGGAGTAAAGACAAGCAAGTGAATCTCCTTGAAGAAGAAATGAAACGTGGAGAGTGTTTGTATCGAAACAACGGAGTTGTTAAACGAGTGGATGCTATAGTGCGCAGGAGAGAAACCGGCGCAGTAAGGTTCCGGTAACCGGTTGTTAACGCCGGCGACGCCATGGTTGATTTGGTTTGATTGATGGTTTGTGGTTATGCCCTAAAGAATCGTTATCGTTATCGCGCCAATCTAAAAATGGGCCGAGGTGATCGTATATTTGGGCCGCAACGATCCTAAGTTTTTGCTGAGATATAAATTTCGGTTTAGTAACTAAAATGAATATAACTATATATATTTTGAAAATTGGATCTTAATGAGTAAAAATATAGAGAATTCATATATCAATAACATCAAATTTTAAGCGAAATATGAAAGTAATGATAACTAAATTTTACGAATAAAAACAAATCAAAATAATTTTTGAAAGTTTTAAATAAAATTTTAAAGATAAATCCATAAACTAATAACAGTAAGACCTAACTTTTAAAAATTTTACTCCTAAGAACCCCCTCCCCCTTAATCTAGTATCAAGCTCTTCGAGTTATAAGTTTGCTGATCTCTCATAATTTATAATTTTACCTTCATCAGCATATCATCTTAGTTTACTGTATATATATATATATATATATATATATATATCAGTTGGCTCTACTTAGTAATTTTAGTGGGATTGGATTGAAATTATTATGTTCCCTGATTTTAGGGCAAAAAAGGAAAATATATTAACCGAAATGATAATTAATCCACGGCATGATAGAAGGAAAAGTAATTTAATTTAATCCCATCATGGTTAATGTAAAGACTGGGTCATATTTATGTAAATACTATGGCTTTATTAAGCTTTAAAGAAAAAAGTTGGGTGTAGCCAAAAGAAAGTTGGGTTATGCTGAATTAATTTAAATTATTCATCAACCGAACTATATTTTGTCTTCTCTCCAACAACCTTATGGAATGTGGATCATTGCGTTGTTCCGTCTGCAACATGTCTTTGTTAATCTTTAATTTATTAGTAATTCATATTCTAAGAACCACATGTTAATTATAAACATATTATGTCTAAAATGTTGAAAGAATCGATTCGTATAGTTCTTACAAATAAAAACCCTGATGAGATTAACTGGATTTTGAACATATATAATAATGTAAATACAGTAAAAAGGAAGAAAATATATATAAAGAAATATATGACCAACCAAAGCAATCATATAAAAAGAAGAAACCATTTTCTATTTCTTTAGCTTCAAGCATCTCCACATCACTACATTACCACTTGATCAATAGAACAAAAGAAAAAAGAGAGGCAGAAGGTGCTCATCACAAAGCTCTTTGTCAATGGCTGCTCAAATCCCCATAGGGACACGAGGAACTATCGGATCGCTTGTACGTAAAGAAATCGACTACTTCAAGAACTTCAACTCATGTCCCCAGTACGATCCACGGAGAGGCCGTTCTGGAGAAAACACCAACGGTTTTCAACAAAGAGATCATCACTCATCACGGTTGAGTTCTTGGTTCTCTAAAACAAACTGGAGAAAGAAGAAGAAGCGGCAGAGTAGCGGTGGCGGTGGTAGGTTTTTGCCGAGTATGTGCTCGGTGGTGGAGGTTTCTGGTGAGAATCGGGTTCCCGGTTTCAACTATAGGATCTTGAAGAATGATGAGAAGGGTTTGCGTGTGTAGAGGATTGTTTATGTGGATTACGGTAAAGACGATATGGAGTTCTACATAATCTTTTTTCCTTTAAATTATATTATGTGTGAATGTGTTGTCGAATTTTACAATGTCAAAGAGCATATTCGGACTCTTTTACAAAAGTAAATTTTAAAATAAAAGAGTTATGCTCCAAGATTTTCTTTTTTTCGTTTGGTCGTATGACGTATGCTAAACACTACTAAAGATCATTCCATCCGGTATGGTCTGATTCAGAAATTTGGTCTCGGTTATATTCACCGGTTTGAAAGCAATTTAGCTATGTTCTCATTGGGTGTGTTGATACTTGAAATGGTGGAGAATGATCTTTTTACATGCGTAGTTCCAAACCAGAATTTTATACTTAACTAAGTTGTAGAAGGTACATGGTCAGACTTTTGCTTCGACAAGTTGATTTATATATATCGTAAAAGTTGCTTAATAAAGTAGTAAACTTCTGCAGCCGCAGTTGATTGTTCTTTTATTTTGTTTCTATTGCAACATATATAGTCAGATTTTTTTCAGAATGCTTCAAATGTTATACCTTATCTACTAGCAGTTACTAATGAAGTAACACACGGTTCCTGATGAAATGCTTCGGCTACCGTAGGTTAACTCGGAGGATTCTTTTGACTTAAGTATGAATCACACTGAAATGTTACAACTTACATTTTCATGTCAACTATATCAACGGACATAATCACCTAGCTGCTTTGGTTATGATTATTTTACTCCTCGGTTACAATATATGTATTGTCTTGTATTTATTCATTTCTGATGATGAATGCTAAAACCAAATATTGGGTTGTGTTAGTTAATTACTCTGGTTGGTTGGAGCAGTAAACTTGGATTGGAAGGTGTATACAAAATTCGACAGTTACAATATAGTTCCCACGTTTTGAATGCTAGAGAATAGATGATAATACCATATTTGGCACAAGTGAATACGATTGCATTTGGCTCTAGTCTCGACCTTACCGAGTTTGAAAAGACATAATATGGATCAATTCTCTATATTTGTGGAAGTGTTCTTGAGTTCTGTTTAGTGATCTTCATGATTCTGTGGTTTTTTAGTTGTGATTAATGAAATCAATTGCAGCTGGAGCGCACAATAAAAAGAAAAGAAGAACCATTGCTACGATTCAGAGACAAATAGTGTTGGAACTTGATAGACTTCACGCATTCATGTGCAACGCAGAGAGTCCAGAGGTCAAGAAGAGAATGATAAAAAAAGTCTTTTAAAGGCTAAGAGTTTCAACTACAGCGAGATGCTAAAAAATGACCTCTTCGTTGTCTTCGGAATTCTAAAGATTTGTCTGGTTCTGAGGATATTTGAGGTGGAAATGACGCAGACACATGGACCGTCGAAATTTAAATCATTGAGTTTTTTGTTTATTCTATATATACACGTAACACGTTCATGTTTCTTTCATTAGGCTCTTTGATAAACTTCCAAGTGTTTTGTTTCGTTCACTTATTTTTGTTATTTCTCGTAGTTATTACCAATTATTAAAATGATTTGATGAACTTTTAGAGCAATTAAAATGAATCCAAGCTTTACATGTAAAAAACACACGTGCTTTTGATGTCTAACATACTTCTTCTTGATATATCAAACACGTCTTTAACATTCATGGGTCAAGCGTAGCGGCCTACCTAATGCCTCATTGTTATGAAACAATATCTTAATATGGCATGTAGACATATATGGCATCTCCCAAAATGTGTTAAGAGATTAAGCTTCTACTACATACTGTACCTAATCCATT
The DNA here is from genome assembly GCA_000411075.1 of Sisymbrium irio. Classification (NCBI taxonomy): domain Eukaryota; kingdom Viridiplantae; phylum Streptophyta; class Magnoliopsida; order Brassicales; family Brassicaceae; genus Sisymbrium; species Sisymbrium irio. The sequence goes on from KE155136.1 coordinate 82,142, forward strand.
TGTATATATAAGTAAATATTTTGTATATGTGATACTTAATAATTTTCAGTTAAATATGCCTTTTACATGATTTTTATGAAAATAAATAAACAATCATTATGACTATAAATTAGAAACAGTTTTGAAAAATATTTAACTAAATGAATCATTGTTTTATTCTTCTCATTACATCTCTTTTATTAGAAAAATATTGTTTATGATAGTATATAGTACATGTTTATATTTGGATTTCACCAAAAATAGTTAACATAGAATCCCATTTTTTGGGAACAAAAACTTAGCCATTTTAAAAAAAAGAAAAGTATACTTAAGGAAGAAAGTTTTATGTTATCTACAAATTAACAGTGAAGTATTTTTTTTTTTTGGTGAACAGAGGGAAATATGGATATGAAATTCAAGAAATCTGAACAAAAAACAGAAAAAAAATAAAAACCAAAGACTAAAAAAATCTTATGAATTGGGAAAATCCCAAAATTATATAGAATAAATTTTTTTAAAACAAAATCAACTGATTAACCAGAGAACCATATACTTCATGTACGGTTTTTAAGAAAAACTTTTTACTACTTTGTAAGAAAATGTCTTTTTGTAATTTGGGGTAAGAAATCTCATTTTTAATTTTTAATTATTCTTATCGGTCATAAAAAATAATAAAATATTTAACAGGACGTGTGTGAAGGAACAAGCCAGAAGCTAGAGACAGCGTACAGTGTCGAAAAGATCGCAACGTTCACAACCGTTGGATCTTCATTTCATTTCATTTCTATCTCTCTTCCTTCTTCTTCTTCCTTCCTCTCTCTCTCTCTCTCTGCCATCTGACCTGTGGGTTTGCAGATATTCAAACACCTCACCTCCTTTTCTTCGCCTCTCTCTCTCTCGTATCCTCTAGAGCTGATTAGGGTTTCTCGATTCTGATCGAAAAACCGTACCTTTTTCCATTTTCAGCGGACTTGAGGAAGAAGTATAAGTTACAACAACCTCACCGGCAAAGAGACGAAGATAGGAGAGAGAGGATGACGGATTCGAGCATGATGATGATGCCTGTGGAGATGGCACAAATCTTCGCCACGGCGATGACGAATTGGTGGGACGATGTTAACGAGTCAACTCACTGGCAGGATGGGATCTTCTTCGCTCTCTGTGGAGCTTATGCTCTTGTTTCCGCCATCGCTCTTGTACCATTCTCTCTCTCTCTCTCTCTCTTTTACAGCTCAAAGTCCTCTCCTTTCCTTAAAAAAATCAGACTTTTTGTTTCTCTGTGGTTATGCGAATACGCTTTGATTTAAGTGTCCTCTAGGTTCCTTGATTTAAGGGGTGTGTAGGTCAAGTTTCTTGCGTGCGTGAACTGTCTTTCCTCTTCTGTTAAAAGGAACATTTCATGTACATAGAAATAAAAAAGAATCTGGTGGCAATCTTTGTTATCGTGTTCGTTTGATGAAACATCGTTTTCTGTCTAAATCATACTGAGCGATTGGGAAAGCTCTATACTTTATTCCCGGTAGATTTTTGCATGTGTCACAAATTGCGGAGCTTAAAAATACTGAGCAGTTGGGAAAGTTTTATACTTTATTGCAAATTGTTGACCTTGTTTGAATTTGGATTGTCGTTGGCAGGTCCAATTGGTAAGGATCCAAATGAGAGTGCCTGAGTATGGCTGGACTACTCAGAAGGTGTTTCATCTTATGAACTTTGTCGTCAATGGAGGTAATGAGAGGATGTTGTGTTTCTTTTGTTTACAGCTCCTTTGCCTTATGTTTTTTTTTTTGCTTTTTTTTTTTTCTGTGTGCAGTTCGTGCGGTTCTATTTGGATTTCACCATCAAGTCTTTCTCGTGCACCCCAAGGTGAGAGTCTGGATAAGGTTTGAATGAGGTTAACTGCAGTGTTGGTTCACTTTTAAAAAGAATATCCGGCTTCGAGAAACAAAAAATGATAAGATGTTTATGTCAGTTTCATGTCTATCTAGTATCTCTGCTCAACTTATGTGTTACTAACGTAACTGTGGTTGTTTTTTGTTTGATTTTGAAAACGATGGATTTTGAAGAATGCATCTTTTAAGCAACTAATGTTGCTGCTGAGGTAATGCAGGCTCTTTGCTGGATACTATTGGATCTTCCTGGGCTCCTCTTTTTCTCAGCATACACACTGCTTGTTCTGTTCTGGGCGGAGATATATCACCAGGCAAGTGCATTCAGATTTTTTTTTTTATGTGTGTAGGCTCTCTTTTTAACCTACTAAACAAACTCTGAATATATATGTTGTTGACAATACTGAGCAGGCAAGAAGCTTACCAACGGATAAGCTGCGGATAACCTATATTTCAGTCAATGTGGCTGTATATTTGGCTCAGGTTCATGTCTTGTTCTTATTGGCTTTTGTTTTTTTCATCATGCTTGTCTTTTAACTTTGTAGCCATTCATTGCTACAAAAAATCTGTGTGAACTTTACTTACATTTCTAGACATTCTGGGTGAATTAAAAAACTAAAGGTTGACTTATAATTGATGTCTCTATCAGGTTGTTATCTGGGCATTCATCTGGGTAAATGATAACAGCACTGTGGAGTTAGTTGGAAAGATATTTATGGCAGGTAGGTTTTTTGTCTGGTCAAGCCAGTTTGCTAAGTCCGTTACTGCTTATTCTTCAAATGCTCTCACTTTCTCTAAACTCTGTATTGACTTATTTTCTGGATATTTTCTTCTTCTAGTTGTGTCTTTCATCGCTGCGTTAGGCTTCTTGCTGTACGGAGGAAGGTATGTGTTTTTTTATTTTATTTCTGTATATATCAAAATATCTGGAAGTTGTTTAATGGCTTTACTGGGTCGTCTTTTCTCACGTGTTTCCTTGTATGTTGTATAGATTGTTTTTTATGCTAAGAAGGTTCCCTATTGAGTCAAAAGGAAGAAGGAAGAAGCTCCATGAGGTAGTCATTAAGCTTATGCTCCTTTGTCTTAGTTCCATTGAATTTTGAACAGAGACATTTTTTGCCTTTTTTCAAATTCAATGCGTTTCATCTATTAGCCGTTGTAATTTGAAATGGTTTTCATTGCAGGTTGGATCTGTGACAGCCATATGCTTCACCTGCTTCCTCATAAGATGCATTGTGGTAAGCTATGAGATAGAACCTAAAAAAGTATTTATTTCAGTTGTTATTTAAGTTGTGCTGATAGATGCTCCTTTTATGTCATCCTTGCAAACGTTTAGGTCGCTGTATCAGCTTTTGACAGGGATTTAACGCTCGATGTTCTTGATCATCCGGTTCTGAACTTAATCTACTATATGGTAAGTAACTAAAACCTTCGTTAATTCTCTTGACCATCTCTTAATCTATGTTTCTGTTTCTTCACTAACTGGGGGGGGGGAAAAACGGAATTACAGGTGGTTGAAGTACTTCCATCGGCACTAGTCCTCTTCATTCTCCGTAAGCTACCTCCAAAGAGAGTATCAGCCCAATACCATCCGATCCAGTAGAAGTTTGTCTAAAGTCTATCCCACGATGAGTATGATGATGTTTCAAGAAAGTAAAGAAAATTGGGCCAAAAAATATAAGGTGAAGAAGAAGAAATCGGTGTGTGGAATCTGCGTGAGTTTTTTGGAATGCACGGTCATATATGGATTTTACAGCTTTAGTAGTTAGCCCGCCTTAACTTTCGTTTTAAGTTGCATCTTCTTTTGCTACTTTGATAATCTGGTCATGTTTGATTGTTATGTGATGTTGAGTTAATAACAAATTGTTTACTTTTTGTTAATTGTCATCATCATCTTCTCTTTCTGATTCAACACTAATTTGGCTTACAATATTTAAAATAACACTCGGTATCAAATGGGCGGTCAAATAATAACAGGCATTGGGCCGAAGATGAAATGAAAGCCCATATCTCTGTTTTCGTCCCCGAAGAATAAGAAGAACTTTCCCATATATACATTACTTACAGCGACACACACACAATTTAAAGCCCTAACTCTGTTTTACTTCACGGCGAGTTCTATTCTCTCGGTTCTTCCTTCGCCTTGGTCTACTTTTCTCTTTTGTAAGAGTTTAGTTTGGTTTCAAACTTGTGAAAAAGAACGGAAATTTCAGGTTGCGATGCTTAAATCATCAAATATGTCACACTTGCGTAGTTGCGTTGTTGAATCCTTTCGGTTATCGAATTCCAATTCATAAAAAAATACACTTTCAAGTTTATGTTTTTCGTTTTCTGGAAATATGTTGAGCATGAACTATTTGACCTAGACGAAAAAATTGAAACTTTAAACTTGATAGCGTGGTGTTTGTAGAGGTACTAGGTCTGTGATGATTGTCACCTCTTACTTCGTGTTCTTTGCGTAGCTAGCTGTGATATATAAGCATTTCTTGTCTAGAACAATTTTTGGTGATGAGGAAACTGAATATGATTGTATTTGGGATTTATTGGCAGTTAAAATTCATACAAGAAAAGCATTTTGTCACTGATGGATCCCATGGAATTGTCTGGTGAAGAGGTAATGGGGTTTATCTCTGCACACTTTAATGACGTGCTGCTTCTTATACAAATCAAGGGTTTATAGGTTACATTGAGTTCTACAAGCCGAAGTTACTGCAGAGGAAAAAGGAGTGAAATGAGGTTAATTGATGTTTATTGTCTTGTATAGAATATTGTGGAAGAAAGTCGTAAGCTGGTTGACTCATTGGACAATCTTCGTGTAAGTGCTGGGAGCTCATCCTCGAATTTCAAGAAGAAGCCTGTCATTATCATTGTTGTTGGAATGGCAGGTAAAATTGTTTGACTACAATGTTGTTGAAACTCACTATGTTGTAAGGCTAGTGTGTTTCAGGATATCAGTAGTCTGATGTGGGCTACTTTTTTTAATGTATAGGCAGCGGAAAAACTAGTTTCCTTCATCGTTTGGTCTGTCATACCTTTGATTCCAAAAAACGAGGGTATGTGTTGAACCTTGACCCTGCTGTTCTGTCTCTTCCATTCGCTGCCAACATCGATATAAGGGACACGGTTAAGTACAAGGAAGTTATGAAGCAGTATAATTTGGGACCTAATGGTGGAATTATGACTTCACTCAACTTGTTTGCTACTAAATTCGACGAGGTACAAATGCCTCTGAAACGGCGACTTCATCACATGTGATGTTGGTGGTTCTCTTGGTTGATTGTTCTGTCTTTGTTTGTCACTTGTTTTAGGTTGTTTCTGTGATTGAGAAACGTGCAGACCAGCTTGATTATGTCCTTGTGGATACTCCTGGTCAGATTGAAATCTTTACATGGTCTGCTTCTGGGGCTATAATCACTGAAGCTTTTGCTTCAACCTTCCCAACTGTTGTCACCTATGTGGTTGATACGCCACGTTCCACAAGCCCGATCACCTTTATGAGCAACATGCTCTACGCATGTAGTATTCTCTACAAGACCCGGTTGCCTCTTGTCTTGGCTTTCAACAAAACCGATGTGGCTGATCACAAGTTTGCTTTAGAGGTGATCCTTTTTAACCGTCTATCAGTATTTGATTCTAATGATCATCACCGGTATTGATATGGGTTCTATGCAGTGGATGGAGGATTTCGAGGTATTTCAAGCAGCGATACAGTCTGATAACTCGTACACATCGACCTTGGCGAACAGTCTCTCCCTCGCACTCTACGAGTTCTACCGGAATATAAGATCTGTTGGTGTTTCTGCAATCACTGGTGCTGGAACTGATGACTTCTTTAAAGCCATTGAAGCAAGTGCTGAGGAATACATGGCAACTTATAAGTAATGACACACTCTTCTCTTTGATTTACCTTCTATTGCAGGATCTGTTTGCAAGTTCCATGCTTATATTTGTGTTTTTTTTCTTCAGGGCTGATCTTGACAAGAGAAAGGCAGAGAAAGAGCAGTTGGAAGAAGAGCGCAGAGGAAAGGAAATGGAGAAATTAAGAAAGGACATGGAGAGTTCTCAGGGAGGGACCGTGGTTCTAAACACTGGTTTGAAAGATAGAGAAGCAGCGGAGAAGATGATGCTAGAGGAAGATGATGAGGACTTTCTGGTTGGAGAACACAGTGATGATGCCATAGATGAGGATGATGAAGATGAGGAGATGAATAGTTTCTACTTATGAGTTACACTTAAAAATCAAATCAGTCAGACTTTATCCAATTTGGTTTCGCTTGTGGCATTGCCTTGTTTTCCCCGTTGTGTAGTTAAACCATGGAACTAAAATCTCTTTGTGAGGCATTGTCTAATGATCTAATGACTATTATGTCGGAGATTTTGTACACAATTTTCATATATGCACAAGAAGGGAACATAAATGTAAGTCAGCCAAGGAAAAAAAACAAAAAAAATCAACCACATTATCCACAACTATTAAGAGTCGATGAATGAGTACATCATCTGCCCTTTTAACACTATCTGAACACACTTGAACTGTGTTTGTGGCTGTTTTTTGTGGACGATCAAGATTCATCAGTCTTGGTGGATTTCATCAAAAGGCGCATGAGCAAACCTCACGTCTTCTGGCCGAGCAATCACGACAGGCTCATCAGCGAATAAGGCTTTGAGGAATGATGGTGTCTTCAAGGGACGTCGATCCGTCATTCGTGGATACACAAACGCTAAGAAGTAGTAGGCGTGACCTGCTATCATTCCCTGCATATTGGATAAAGGTTAAGCACAAGGATGAACGTAACGAGGGAAGAAGAAGTGGTGTTAGTGGAATTAAGAGAGAATGTGTACCAGAAAATCCCCCCAGGCACTTGCACCAACAAGGATAGAGAATCCAAGAAGCACCTGCAGTTTGGCATAATAAATGATTTAAACTATCGCTCTAGTTAGCAAACTCAAGAATAAAACGATGAAAGTCCAACTCACCCATGGTAAATAAGCTGCTGTAAAAGTGAAAAGGCCAAGGAAACTCATGTGGATGTAAGGATTTTGTTTGCTCCATACATAGACCTGCAGAACAGAGGAAAGAAGGTTTCCTGAAATGAGAATCCTAAACTATTAAAAAAATTAGTTTAGAATAGGAGTCTCGAGAGGTAGAAGTGTGTTACCATCATGAAAGTCAAAGAATTGCTGAGGAAGATGATTTTGGAAAACGAGACGGACAAGTAAGGTATCATCCCTCCAATGAGAACAATACCGGTTAAAACAGTTGCCCCAAATAAAAGCATGTAAAGGAAATCAGCAGTTTTGCCCCTAAAGGAGTTTTCCTCAAGTAGTTTGCAGTATCGAGCTAGAAAAAACATATGGAACAAGAAGTCCAAATCTGCACACAATAAAAACATTGATAATAAAAGAAAGTAAATTTCTACAAAAAAGAAGACTCACAAAAGAAGAAGCTTACCCATCTTTCGGAAATAAAGGAAGTTTGTAACGAGGCGCCAGAATTGGTATTGCTTCACCACTAGGGTAGGGTTTAGGTAGAGGTTATAAGGAGATATAATCTGTGCATAATGTTCCACAAAAGAGAGCATAAGCCATAAGCCACAAATTCAAAACATCACAAATCCACACAGAAGTAGAAAAGAAAGATTCAATTTTTTCAAGGAATTCAAAACATTAATTTTTAATAAACACATCCGACAAGTAATCAAATTGATTCCGACAAAACTAATCACATCAATAAGACATAAAGTAAAAAGCTCTTTTTAAAAAACGTTTTCAGGCAAAACTCCCGTTAAGGATTCGAACGAGCTTACACACCTCGAGAGAACATCCAACGGTGGTGACTACAGCCGCCGTTAAATACGACCGGGTTATGATCGGCATCTGTTTGTACCATTCTTCTACAGCTTGAGCCATACCTTCGCAATCACTCACACAATCGAATCAAATTCAAATCACCAATGAACCAATTGAATCAATCTCTCTAGAAGCTTCAAACGTTTGTAATGAATTTTGAGATTTAAATTAAGCTTTTGAATTTATGAAAGCGACTGATTGAAAACAAGATTTGCCTCTTTATTTTTTACTTTTTGTCGAGATTTATATTCTTTCCGTCATATTATAAACTTCGTATTTATCTGTAATGACAGTATTTCAACGAATGATATAGCGCGTGTATCACACGTACCAATCATTGAAAAGCTTCTGACGCCAGCGTTTTTACGAACCAAAAACAACCTCTCGCCGTTTCTAGCTTTTCAAAACGGCATGGTTTTAGTATCGGATAAAGTAAAGCGGCGCGACTTTCGACTTTTGTGAACAGTTGCAATATCTCTTTTTAAACTATTCATTCGACTGTTCAAATTCAAAACACTCTCACTGAAAGAGTGAGATTTCGAACAACGTCTCTCTCTCTCTCTCTCTCTGTCTCTCTCTAAACGAATCTCCGAATGAATACCGAAAACGAACCACCGTGCGCTTCACCTGCGCCGCGGCGTAATCCGTCGTCATCGTTATTCACTGACATATCGAATTTCAAAACTCCGCGGCGTTCCTCCGTCGTAAAGTCGAATCTCAGTAAGAACTCTCCGTATCCGAAGTTCTTCACTGCATCAAAGCAAACTCCCAAATCCTCGACTTCTAATTTCAGCCGTCGTCCTTCCATCGTTCCTTCTCACGTTTCTCGCTCTAAGGTCGCGCCTTCGTCGAGGCGGCTCAGGGCATTCGAGCTTCAGCAATCGCAATCATCTCGCAAAGCTGAGTTGACGAAAGAGAAGAATCTCAGATCTCTTGCTAAATCGCTTACCGTGTGGCTCAATTTCCTTTTCGAGAACCCTGAGGATTGCGGTTGCGATCGGTTCGAGAATGGCTCTGGTGTTGGTAGTGTAGGTAAGGGGAAGAGAGATAGTTGCGAGGCTTTACGAAGCGGTAAATCAGTGGGAGTGGATAATATGTGGAGAAGCCCCAAGAGGTCGAGGAATCTAGGTTGGTCTGGTGAGAAAGGATCAGATATTGGCTTGAGTGGCTCCAAGTATTCGACATTGAGGGAATCTTTAAGAGATGTGTGTAGCTTAGATGATTTGAAGGAGAGAATGCAAGTTCACTTGAGTTTGGGTAGTTGTAAAGAGATTTTTGATGTGATGACACGTGTTACCAAGGTAAAAAGCATAGCTAAGTATCCTTGTGTATCAAAGACAGTGTCTTTCTGCTTTGGGTTGTGATAAGTTTAAAAAGAGTTAAGTTTGTTTGATCCTTATTGTTCAATTTGCAGAATATCGATGAAGGGAGGATAAAGATGAAACCACAGTGTCCTCTTGTAACTGATTTTGGACTGAAAGAGAAGGCTATCAAGGCACTGATGTGCTATAACCGAGTTTGGCTTCGTTTAGGGTTGTTTATCATCTTTGGAGGTGATTCGTTTTTGTCTGACAGTGAAGTTAACTCGGATCAAGAAATGGCCTTCTTGAAGATGGTAATCAACAAGCAGTTTTTCTCTCATGATGGCCTTGCTAAAGCCTTTGCCTATAACAAGATGGTTGAGGGTTTATACAGGCCAGGGTACTATGAAGCTCTTGGAACCGTGATTTTGAAGAGGATTCTGTTGCTTGTTCTTATAATCGATAGAGCTAAATCTCAAAGTTGTCTTTCACTCAAGTATGGGATTGACGGGATAGATGGGGGCTCACCTCTCATGTTTTCAGAGAAATCTAACATAAAGTCTAGCCATCAACTTATATGTGGTACTTTCTCAGATTTTGGTTTTAGTTTGTCATTTTCATGCCTGTCTTGTTTATTGCGGCTAATTTTCCATTTTCTGCTTTGAATAGAATTCTTGTCCTCTGATGTAATGCACGGAGAAGGGAATCTCCTAGCGCATCTAGTGATTATAGGGTACCAAATACCTTATCAGCAGGTAAATTTTTAATTTTTATATAAGAATCTCTGCAATGTCTCTTTATATTATATCGAGGTTGTTTAGTATATGATGCTTTGCTCACTTCAATAACTGGAATGGATCTTGCAGTCTCCTATAGCTGAATATGAATTTAGAGTGAGAGATTTGTCTGATGACCTCCAAGATGGAGTGCGGCTCTGCAGAGCCATTCAACTACTTCTTCATGATCCATCCATTCTCACGGTTTGTCTTTAAATTGACTTGTAATCACGAACTTCCAGTTATGTCTTGTTTGGGGAGTGAGTTTTATCGTATAAGGATTTTGATGAAACAGAAAATAGTAGTTCCATCCGACAATCGAAAGAAGAAACTGGCCAATTGCAGAACTGCACTTCAATATCTAAAGGATGCTGGTGTTTCGTTGAAAGATGACGAAGGAATGATGATAACTGGTGAAGATGTCGCAGATGGTGACAGAGAGCTCAGTGTCTCACTGCTATGGAACATTTTTGTACATTTGCAGGTGGGTGTCTCTTGTTTTTCTTTGCCCAATCTATGGTGGATTGCTGCACGTGTTATCTGATTTTCATTGGTTATCTATGCTCTTTGAATTGGGCAGCTGCCTCTTCTGATCAACGGGAAACTCTTGACGGAGGAAATCTACAAAGTCCAGGGGTTTGAACAGGTAAGGCTAAGACTCCTTGGTTCCTATAACTCTTTCAAAGTTTTAGCCATTGTTAGTTATTTTGAATCTGTATGTAGTTTCAACTTGACGACTCTCAGTAAGATCTTTAATAATGATACTTCTCTAGGTACACTATTTTTCTCTCTTCAATTATATATTTTTGGGTTTCTTTGCAGAATAATCAAATTACCATGCCTACTCCTCTGGAAATGCTCTTGAGCTGGATCCAGGTACCTTATAATATCTTACTATACTGTTCTTAAGACATTTTCACCCCAAGTTGTGGTTGCTTTCTTTGTCTATGTTCCATATGTCTAAGCTGTATAATATTTGCATGTCTTGCATTCTTCACTCAGGCAATTACCAGGAAGAACGACTTCAAGTTAGAGAACTTTGCATCATTGGTCGATGGAAAGGGGATATGGTTCTTGCTTGACTACTATTTTCGTCGAGAAGTTTGTTGTCCTTGTCTTCACAAAGAGGTATGAAATGTTGTTAACTCGAATCAGATTCATTGCGCTGAGATTTACCTAGGCAATTTCTCTTCACGTATATTATAAATACATGCCGTGCTACGTTTTCTGAATATTTACATCCAGGATCCTGGTGGTCAACAAGGCCCTCGATCTGTAATGTCCAATACCGATTACCATGATGCAGTTCAAAATTTCATTCTGTCGCAAAAGTTGACAGCACTTTTGGGAAGTTTTCCTGAGGTAATAAAATTCTCAGCCTGTGAATGTTTAAGTTCTTCCTAAGTTTATCCTGAAGAACAAAAGAATAGTAGAAATGTAAAAACTGAACTACAGTAAGGCGCCGGCCCTTTGTTTCCTTTGCAAGAGATAATTTGCTTCCATTGACATATTCTGTATGTATGGCGTCACGTAAGTGCGATCAATTTCTTGACAGTAATGTTGATATCTATAGGTTCTACAGATTGGTGATCTACTGGAACATAATGCAGTAGTGAGCAACCATAGTGTGATTATACTATTGGCTTTCCTATCATCAAAGCTGATCGTCAAGGAAAATATGGTATTGCTTTATTACCAACAAATATGGTTTTCGTTGATTAATTTTCTGGATGGGAGTTTCATTTTCCATTGACGCGTTATCTTAAAAATTCCTTCTTTTCTTAGGAACAACTAAACTTTCATAAGTTGCTGTGCTCTAGCTGTCAAGTTCAAGAGAAGAGATATTCACGCATCAGTTGCAGCAGCTCTGAAGCAATTAAAAATGAGGAACCGGACAGAGAAAACGGAGAAGGTTCCCATTCATCTCTTTTGACTTGCACTAAAGTATATGATCTTAAAATGAGGAAACCCACCTGTTATTTAGATGCCTGCAAGTCTATCAGTGATTTGCAGTCTTTTAATTTCCTTTTATCATTTTTTGTTTCTCATAGTTGCCACCCTAGTTTCTTATAGCTTCTTACAATTAGTTAAATGAAGCAAACATGCTTGGTGATAATATGCATGTATCACTGGTATTGATTGTCAAAAGTGTGATGCTACTTGTAGATGCTACTAAAAGTTTCCAGGCAATCAAAGCCTGGTGGCAGGACATGGCCAACCAAAACCAAAATTCGATCGGGAAAATTAGTAGTCGTACTCTGCAAGACTCCTTGTCTAGCAAATGCACTGTGGATTTCCAACGAGGTGATTTAAGTTTTCTGTCTACTTTTCTCAACTTTTACATCATAAGCTTGCTTTTGATATCCATCACCTTTACGATCATCACCTTTAGGATCTAACTCTGTATATGATACTTGATGTATCATTGTATTTGATTCCAAGATTATTTCCGTACTTTCCATTTCTTGGTTGATAGAGTCTTGAACGTCGGCGGAATCTATCACTATTTGATAGCATATCTCTTGCCTAATTTTTACAGAAGCAGCAGTGGTCATACAATCGAATTTTAGGGGACTTCAAGCACGCCGCAAGTTTAGGAAGAAAATGGGAGCAATCTGCTTCTTACAAGCTGCTGTTCGGACATGGTTGTCAGTGAAAGATATTAAAGTTCTTGAAAACTTCACTGTTGAAGAAGTTACTTTACAGTTATCAGGTAATTGTCTGTGTGTGAGTATCTATTGCGATTAACAAGTTATTCTCTGGTGAAAAGTTTTGTTATGCCTGCAGAAAGATCGGCCAACTTAAAACCTGTAGCAAGATATATCAAGTTCATTGTTGAACGAAGTCGCTTCGTCAAGCTGAGGAAATCTGTTTTGGTCATTCAGAAAGCTCTAAGGAGGCATCAGCGAAACCTTCATTATGAGCTGAAAGCAGCACTCAAAATTCAGTTAGCTTGGAGGAGTTATAAAGAAAAAGTTATCTCTTCTGTCACCATCCAATCTTATGTTCGCGGATGGATCACACGTAGAATGAATTTGAAACACAAGTTGTCTTCCGTACTTATTCAAGTAAGTTTATTCAGGTCTTCGATGTTTTGTTTTTATACCGGCCATTATTCAGTTCTCAGTTAATTTTGACCGTAAGTACATATAAAAAAAAACTTGTTGCTCTTTGTTACCTTCTGCTTGTCCTGATTCGTCATTCAGCTTTCTCTTCCTCTTTGTCACTTCTTTTATTTGCCTTGCTCTTTGTTACCCTCTGGTTGTCCCACTTTGATTTGTCATTCAGCTTTCTCGTCCCTTTGTCACTTCTTTTATTTGCCTTTGATATCTCTTCTTCCTCCCTCATTAGCCTTTCTTTTAGATTGAGGCGTCTCTTGATTCTTTTATAAAGCCATAGCTAATATCTCCGTCTCTGACTTGTTGCTGCCATGTATACACTATACTCTAACCCTGCTTAGTTAACTCTCTGCAACTAACTGCAGAGATATTGCCGTGGTTGGCTGGCGAGAAGGAAGTTTTATCTTCAGAGAGAAGCAACGATATGCATTCAGCGGGCTATCCGAAAATTTAACTGCATTATGTCGTTCAATCATTACAAGCATGCAGCCACAGAGATTCAACGGCTCGTGAGGGGACAAATTGCTCGAAGCAGGCTTCAAGGTGACTAAGCCGTTTCTCCAGTACCTTACTTTAAGCTGATAACATATTATTTTTTTCTCGAAGAAATTATCTGTTTCTAAACATACAGATGGTTGTCCAAATTGACTTATCTCAGGAGCTTCTTATCTCCATTCAGAACTTGACGAAGGCGTTTCCAGACTTTCACAAGACAGCTCTAGGATTACAAAACAGCTACATTCCGTCATTAAACTGCAGCGTTGGTGGAGGTTTCTACATTCACAGAATGTGAGAAGAAAATCAGCACTTTTAATACAGAGGCATATTCGAGGTTTGTTTGCCAGGCGAAGAACTTCTATGGACAGACGCAATATTGTTATGATTCAAGTAAGATATAACCAAAGATACTTTTAATCCTTTTTCCTCCTTCACTTTCAGCTATAATTAGCTTTCTTTTAGCTTTAGTTTTCAAGTTTCATTAACCCTTGAATCTGTCAGTCACACTGGAGAGGTTACCTCACACGCAAAGTCTCGAAAGCTCAAGTTCTGGATCTGAGAGTAAGAATGCAAACTTCTGCAGCAAACATAGATGACAAGAAACGGTTGATAAACAAACTTCTATCTGCGCTTTCGGAACTACTGAGCATGAAAAAGGTCCACAACATTCTTCACATTTGTAAAACTTTAGGTGAGTTCCTCAGCTTCCTTTATTTACAGAAAAACATGAACATACAGAGTATAACATGTTCCATCTACAGATTCGGCGACAAAATACTCTGACAAATGCTGTGAAGAGTTTGTGGCAGCTGGAGCTATAGAAAAGTTGCTAACATTGATCCGGTCTGCAAGCAGAAGTATCCCTGATCAAGAAGTTTCAAAGCATGCACTTTCGACCTTGAGACACCTTGCTCGTTATCCACAAATGGCAGATGAGCTAATCGACACGAAAGGATCCATTCAAACAATCTTTTGGGAACTGCTCAGGTCTTCATTATCTTATAGAATCTACTCTTTACGATTTTTCATCTTTTCTTACTGTTGAGTTTCTTTTTCTCCTTTTCAGGAACAAAGAAGAAGCATACTTCATCGCATCAGATGTTTTGAAGAAGATATGTAATTGCCATAAAGGCGTTGAAGCAGTTCGAAAGCTTCCAGCATTGGTAAAACGATTACACGCCTTAGTTGAGGAGCTAACTCGTAAGGCAAACATGGAAAAGAGGTTGGTTTTTCTTTTTGCTTCTCTTAATGTCTCAATGTATTTGAATGTTTAATCTACAAGCATTAGGTTAGATTCATTCAAATAGGAAAATATGAATAAAACATGTTCTCGTATAAATAAATCTTGCGTGATTTCAGGAATGTTAAGGGTCGGAGTGGAAAAGAAAAGACCGAGAAAAGACTAAAGGAGGCAATTGAGCTTCTAATGATGTTATAGAACTTGGGACATGGTTTGCTTCCGCTGTACTCTAACTTGGAACTTCAGTTCAACTATGGAATCAATAATGGGAAGAAACTTCTGCTACTATTCGTAACTTCTCCTTTATACCTGTATTATCATCAATAAGAAAATAACCTTTTGTCGACAAGCATGCATAGTGAAATAAAAGAAGAAAAAGAAAATTTACGTGACTGAAGTTTATTCGAATTACTGTAGGACATAATAAATTGAACGAAAGAGCTTTACAAATAACTGAAGAATGTTTGATGTATGATTTATCGTCTATACTATTAAAATAGAAAACATTTTAACCAAAATATGTGTCCATATCATGCCATTAAATATTAAATAATGTGTAGAAATTCATTAAGGACAAATATGAAAATTAATATTATTCAATACATGTTTTCAAACACTACAATACAAATATATATCCAAACAATCTAAAAAAGATGGATAATACTTTTTTTACTTTTATTTAAAGACAATTATTTTGCCAAACAAATAAATAATAAAGTAAATTTAGATACTTTGATAAATATTAAAATTTCAAAAATACCTAGATATTTTTAGATACTCCATCACAATTTATAAATTAATTTTTTTTAATACAAAGCATATTAAATTATATGGTTACCCTATTTTATTTTTATAAAAAAATTATATAACACAAAATGTTTTACAAAATAAAATAGGACAACTTTAAATTTTAAAAACATGTAATATTCAAAAAAAATCAACATATCCGGAAAAATAAATCATGTCCTAATCTGTTTTAGATTAAAAAGGTATAGCAGCACACATTAGGTGGTAAAGATCAGCTATTCTCAAATTAATGAGTAAATTACTTTTTGGTATAGTTAATTATTTTTTAATTATTGTGTACTGATTTTTAACTCTTGATTTACTTGTATAGAATTATTTTCTGTAACATGCTGATTTTTTTACTATTTAAAATTGATTTATAAAATTGCTTTTGTTTTGCAGAGATAGTATATAAAAATGTAGTAAATCAAAGAATCCATAAACTGCACGTCAGAAAAAATACAGTAAAAAACAAGAAAGATGTAAAACAGGAAAGCTTTAAACTAACATATTTTTTCCTTTTTTTTCAACAACTAACATATGTATTCAGTGTGATAATTTAAGTCAATGTAAATAACCAAATCAACTTATTAATATATGTGTGGTTAATAAGGATAAGTGTGTTCACGTTTTTTTTATGTATACATCTCTTTCTGTTAAGTTAAAGTTATTTTATACATTTAATTTTTAGTTATAGGAAGTTGTTGTTGCGAAACGACGCCGTATTCTTTTTGAAGAAGAATACCGCCTAACGATATCTCGAGTTTCTTAGACTGCAAGCTTCTACTGAATTTTATTAGACATCAAGACTCTCTGCGCATTTTTCCTGGATTGTATCACCTTCGAATTTTGTTCTGTTTTTTTTCCCTCCTTCGCAACCTGTACTTAATTTCGTACGATGAAAGAATCGATGCCGAAACCTTCTTGTGATGCCGATGCCGAAGACTCTCCGTTGAAGGATAACGATGCTAAAGAAACTTCGTCTACGAAAGAATCCTCGTTGAAGAACGACGATGAAATAGAATCTCCAGCGACTGAATGTTCGTGTGATGCGGATTCTAAACTATCTCCGGCGAAAGAACCAGAACCTTTCTCTCCTGCTGATACGAAACAATCTCCGGCGAAAGAACCAGAACCTTTCTCTCCTGCTGATACGAAACAATCTCCTCCGTCGAAGGACGCGTGTGCGAAAGAATCTTCGGTTACCGATGAAGATGTCAGTTCCGATTCACCTCTGGATCCCGAACCGGTTCCTTGTTTGGATATCCCATCGGACGATCATAAAGAACCAGAAAATGTACAAGTAAGTACCGTTGAGAGGCTTTTCCTTGAATTAGAAAATGAACTAGAGATTCAATTAAAGTTGTGATGTTATATGAGCAAATGTTATGTTGAACAGATTCCAAGAGCTGAAAAGTTAGCGAGAGCCCAAAGGTTTAAGAATGGATCTTGTGAGAAGTAAGTTTTAGTGCGCCATTTTTTAATATATTCTGTTTTTTTATTCATTTCTTTGTTACTCAACTACCTTGACAAGTGTCTGTGCCTTCTTACAAGTGTCTGTTCTTATAAGTTGTGTTAGTGGCACAATAAATCAACTAATCTATCATGTTCTTCTCTGGTTTTAGTACCTAGCTATGGCCTTCTTACTAGTGTTTGTTCATACAAGTGTTGGTGGCATGAGAATTATACGAACCGGTTATATATTTGCTCTTCTCTCTTCTCAGTATCTGACATGGTCTCTTTGCAGCTGTGGGTCTATTGCACACAAGCGGAAGGATTGCCTTGAAAGGCCTAGGCGTTTTCCTGCTAAGTACCGCGATGATATTCCCCTGGCATCTGCGGAGGTTGTCAAAACACGTGAAGTACTCAGCTATGCTAAGAAACGTGATCCATGGAAGACTTATAGCCAGAGTAGATATCAAATGGTGAGGGAGGCATATGACCTAAAACAGGAAGCAAGGATGAATCTTCTGAAGAAGAAAGCAGCAGGTAGCCAAAAAGAATTTGATGAAGTATTTCAACTGCCGCCTGCTAAGAAGCCTTTCACGTTTTCATGCTCTTCACGTGTACGAGAGGATACAGCAAAGTATTTGATGAATCTTAACCCTGAATCTGCTTACTACGACCCAAAGTCAAGGTCCATGAGGGAGGATCCTCTGCCTCACTTGGATCCAAGAGAGAAGCTGTATTCTGTAAGTCTGACTTTTTCTCTTACGTAATGTGATCATATTGTGTCCACTTTTTCAGGTAGAATTATCTATTGATGTGTCACATTGTGTCCACTTTTACTGTTTTACAGGGAGATAATCGTGCCATAGGTAGACTCCCAACGAGTAAGTACGTGGAAGATCACTACATCAACAACCACACAAGCGTATGGGGTTCTTGGTGGAGCGATTTCGAGTGGGGTTATGCCTGTTGTCACCAAACCGTTCGTGATAGCTACTGCACCGCAGGTATGAATCTCCCTCTTCTTTCTTCCAGTCTGATATGAAATGTGTCGGTTCATCATTTATAAAACATGTTTTGTTGCCTTTTTGCTGATCAGGGAACGTTGCAGAGAAGGAGCCATAGGAAGTATAAGAGAACATACTTAGGAGAATCTCGTGTTGAGCTAAGAGAGACATTTGTGAGAGTTTAAATTTACAAATAGAGACATTTGTGAGAGTTTAAAATTTACAAAACGGTGAGAGTTGATGAAATTGAGGAGAAAAATGAAAGCTTGTCGTGTTAATGATACAGACGTTGGTTTCTTTTACCTTTTCTAAATAAAAATACAGTAGCTCTTACGGTGCTAAATGTTCAATTGGTTTTATTTATTTATTGACATTTAATGCTTCTCTGTTTGCTAAGATATTGTAGCTAAGTGAGTTAGAAAACTAATATATGCATGCAGAGTATCTCTTCCACTAAGTTCATCTAAAGTAATCGGAAACCCATCCGATCCCTCTAAAATTTATTACACAGGTAACATGTCCTATGAAGAACGTAGACTAGAATATTCATATAAATTAAAAATTGTAAGGTGAAGACAAGCAAACAATACAATATTTGGGGAAAAAGAAATTGGTTATGTGATGCGATGGATCAAATTGAGTATATTCTTTCTAGCTCTTTAATGTTCACAATCTTTGCCTAGAAACTTTGCTCGTATCCAAAAGAACTAGAATACAACTTTATGTATTGCACGGGACAAATTAAATTATAAATTATTTAAATAATAAAATTATATTATTATGTGATTATTAAAAATTTATTATAAATTAAGATAAAATTAGTTTAATTATTTTTTACTTATATTCGATAAATTTAAGTATTAAAAATTTTATT
>KE155136.1:109133-142178 GCA_000411075.1 Sisymbrium irio
TTGTAGATGCCGTCTGCGAATACTTTGTTGTATTCTCCTGTTCCTGGATATCTACATATACATGTGTAAGCAATTAGAATGATGATGTTATAGAACTTGGGACACGGTTTGCTTCCCCTGTACTCTAATTCACACCCTAAGATATTCATTCATCCTTCAACCACAATGAGCTTTCTAGTAGAAGTTCTTTTGCTTATTGGTGTATAGAGAACAAAGTAAGACTATTATTAAGGCATACCAAATCAATAAGCGTAAGAATAATTCTCATGTCTCACAGAGAAAACCGACCTGAGACATCTCCTAAGAGTAAGGTTCATAGCAACTAAAAAACGACCGGATACAACAGAAACAGAGTTCTTAATGTTATAAGGAAAAAGTGAAAACTTCTGAAAAATCTATCGAAAACTTTAATCATCCCGAAAATGTGACTCCTATATTGTCAATCTAGTGATCAGGCAACAAGTTTATCCCACAAAACACTGTGATTACAATGTAGCCATTAACAAACGGCTGTGCATCCTATCCATTAACAAAAAAAAAACATATTCTGCATCACGAGACGAACCTCAATTCAATACATAAACACCATCTAAGTCAAGACTAAACTTTAAGTAATTTCAACAGATCTCTACATATATAGATAGCAACACATTGTTCCTCATAAAGACAAATCATAATTCAATGCATAAAAGAGTAAACTTGAAATCCAGAAACAACACTTGATAATAATCTAACTCTAACATCATCAAAGCCTCAAACTTTTGTCTCAAACCAAACACAAACACTCAAATTCCAACCAAAAAAAACCAAACCGAAATGCATAAAGACCATCTAAAGCCAAAGTCATCTTACTCGGTGCCTTTCTGCCTCAGAATCCTAAACTGCTCAGGAGACAGAATCGCACGCCACTCTTCCTCTGGTTTGTTAACCGATCCAGGAGCTGAAGACGCCATTGCCACGATACGACCGCCGTGAAAACTTCGACGGAGCGGAGAATACGATGAAGGAGAGGCGGAGAGAGGAGGGAGTAGGTTAAGATTCGACGGAGAGAAAGGAGATCGAGTGGTTCTGAGGGAGAGAGAAGGTTGTCTGACGAAGCCTTTGATGGTGGAAGCGATGGTAAGAGAAGTGGCTGAAGAAGATACACGACCAGATGACGATATGACGTTCAACGCCATTTTGTATGCCTTTTTTGTCTCTCTTTATCTTTCGAAAGAGCATTTTATGTCTCGAATCTTCTGTTAATTTGGGCCTAATTTTTAAGGCCCATAAGCCCAATCTCCACTTATGGTCCTCTTTAGAAAACTTTCTTTCTTTTTGCTTTTAATTCTTTCCGTTGGCAACTGGTAAATTCGATTTTTCTTTCTTTTGATTTATTGTTTCTTTTGTTTGATTAGAACATTATGATGTTTTAAGATATGTACAATGATAACTTGTAACGTAACTGTGATGAAAACAAACATTGTGTAATGATAAAGGTTCCTAACTTAAATTCACATGGAAACTGACAAAAGAAAAGATTCACGTGGAGAGAAGAAGCAAACGGCTGGTGAGAAAAGAGTCGTATTTCAAACGTTGACAATAAAAGAGAGAAGAGTCGTATTAATAATGCGCATGAAGAGTTTGACCTCAACGACCACAAAATAAGGTTCTCTTTTTTTTTATGAGTATCAGTTTCATTCGTATTCCTCCTTTTCTCTAACCTTACGCAGTTGTGCTGACCGATCAATCAGACGGTTCTATACCAATTAGCAAAGTCGGTCGAGACTGGAATCAAAATTAGCAAGTGGGTTTGCTCGAAATATTTTACATGTTTTCATCGTTGTATTTTTTTCTCATCGAATTTCGATTGATTGTTTATTTTTGTGATGAAATTTGAAGGTCAGAATATTTTCCCTAAATTTTTCCATTTTTCCTGGAATTTTGTAGTGTACCCGCAAGTGAAAGTTGTTGACTGCAAGCAAAGCGTTTCTTGTCTGAACTCGAACTATCTCCAATCTCGTGCTTCTGGTAATTTCTCTCTGCTTTTTTCCCTCCTTTAAAGTTTGACTTTTTTTTTTACAAAAAAGGTTTTCATGCTGGATCTTTAGGATTGACTCATGTTATATTTGTATGCTTAGGAACATTGACTAGGTTTTTGATGGAGATGAATTCTATTTGTGAAAGATTTGAGTTTACTTGTGCTTGTCACTAGCTAAATTGATTCAGTTGTTCTATTTTTGATTTTCTTTCTTTCTCATTTGGACAGAGAATAATCAAGAAGATGATTTCCAAACATATGTGGCTAAGATTCCTAAGATTTACATACCAAGTATCCTCATGTCTGAAAGTGAGTCCAAGGAAATGAATAAGCATATCAGAGGATCTGACCCTGAAACATTACCAAAAACCAAAGCCAGTCCGGTTTTGCGGCCACGCGCTGTTGTTTCAAGTCCCGGTATGGTTCTTTGAGCTGCTTTTTCTTTTTTTATTATGTTACTGGCAATATCGAGTTTCTTATGATTATTTCCTGGCTATAATAGTATCACACATTAATGTTGAACTTCATATACAGTAAAAATTGATTTTGCATTCGAATTGTCTTCTTTAGATAATGATGCGATGATCGGAAGCATAAACAGGAGCGAAGAAAGGAAAGCTAAGAAGGGTTTGAAGAGTAATGGTCATATCTCGAACAGAGCTTCTCAGCGTAAGAATATTGATACCAACGTGAAGATTTCGCATCGTACCGTTGCTAAGCAATCGGGAGTCAATACAAGGGAACACAAATGATTAACTTGTTTTATAGTTTATCGATGATGTTAAAACTTCTCTCCATGGTTCGATAAATAAGGATCTAATGAGACGACACTACGTGTTCGTGGATGATAAAATGGTATACTACTTATTCACGCTTATGTTCATTCTCATTAGTCATTATTCATTCACATTTTTGAAAAGTTATCCTGCTATGTATAAATGTTAAAAGAGATAACTAATATATATGAAAAGAAATAAAAAAATTGAGTGATTGTTCTTGGCTCAATCAAGTGTTTACGTTTTTCTACTTTTTTGTTATTCCGTCATTTCATTAGTTTGGTTTGACCATGTGTGTCATTAACTATTATCGTCACTCGAACACGAACCCTCGGAGGGGTTTATCTGATCATCCTCTGTTGCCATGGTAAACGCGAATATGGCTTTATCAAAGGCGAGGAAAAGACTTAGCGTGGTCTTTGCAGTCCAATTGAAGATGGTGGGACCATTTTGTCTATCCTACGAGGTAACGCGGTACGTGTATGATTGTTATATAACACTTATATTGAAAGTTCAAAAAAAAAAAGAGAAAAAACCTATATTAAGTTAGAGCTCTATTGTAGTTAGTGTTTGGTTCTTTCAACAGAACATTTTATTTGGTTGCACTGTGTGAGAAAGACAGAAAGGAAAATATTCAGATGCTGTAAGAGATTGTAGACATAACGAACAAATTTCACCACATTTGGATTCCTTGGAAGGTCGCTATTGCAATGACGTTCCTCAGGGAACTAAGAAAGTGTGGTACAAGTGAGTATAGATACTCGATGGTGACTCGTTATATACACGTCATAGCATATTACATCCATTGTGATCTTCCAAATTCAAAGGTGAGAACATTCTATATATAACGCTTGCAAATTCATCAAGGACATAGTTAACGCAGGCTTTTTCCTTCGTTTTATTTCTAGAATATTTGCTCTTGATGTAGCTGATAATATGCGTGAAGCAGGCCATGTAATATCGACGGACACTTTGTGTTCACTATTGAGCCTCACATAAGTAAACGAATAATGAAATGGAGAATGGCTTGAGTCCCAATCTTTTCCTTCGACTGACTTCATTATCCGTTAACATGCTTTTAGGCCATTGTTTCACCAACATAATCTTAGGCTTTCAAAAGCAATTTTGCGTTTGCGTTTACATGACCAAGTTAAACCAAAAAATATTTGAGATCAAACAACACTCTCATGTAACCATTTTTTAACTTCTTCTTTTGAAGGCATAAACTTTGGATTTGGATTAATATATAAACTGCACATAATGGTTAAGTACCAAGAAAAAGATTAGAATATTAAAAACCAGGCTTCTTAAAGCAAAGATCAAACTCGTGTTGACGAACGGAAGGAACAAAGCGACTGTTTAAGTAGCTCTTGCAAGAACTTGAAGACTTCCAGGAACATCAGGAGGATCAATGAAGAAACAAAAGCGAGTGTTTAAGCAGCTCTTGCAAGAACTTGAAGACTTTCGGGAACATCAGAAGGCTCAATGAAGAAACTCCTCCTTCTCAAAACCAACTTTGGCACAACCACAGTCAACACACCATCTTCATAACCAGCTGATATTCCGGTTATATCTATCGATTCCGGTAACCGAAATTTCCTCTTAAAACTCCTAACCGGTGGATCCGGCGATCTCTCCGTGCGTATGATTAAGTATATCGAATCTTCGATCTCCACCTTTATTTCTTCTTTCCTTAAACCTTATCAAGAAACAAAAAATACAAGAACACAAGTATATATAAAATGAAAAACAAGCTTCAAGATTATCTTTACTAACGTGTGGTAAATGACTATACACTATACAGTGAGAGAATAGTTAGTTATATTTACCAGGAAGATCAACAGAGAAAACGTGAGAATCTGGAGACTGAGACCAACGAATACGATTCTCTTGAGATATTTGGTAGCCATTAAGAGACTGAGAAGTTAGAACATATTCCCATGGTGTCGGTACAATCGTCTGAAAATCCATATTTCTTGGTATATTTGTTTTTTTTTTCTCTTTTTTCTTGTAGACTGATTGTTTTGGATTTGGTTCTTACTTATAACAAACAGATACCAACCACTTGAACCAGTTGAGCAACTTGTTCTCTACCTTGAAAACCTAATCATAAATGAAACAAAATAAAAAAAACACTTTTATAAAAATCGATATTTTGGTGGGTGATTTATGTTATTAAATTGAAAAACGACAGTAATCTTGTCGACCGAAGGAAAAGTGTGGGGTTCTCTTGATATACACTACATACTCTCAAAAAAGAAATATACTTGCTAAAAATGCTTGTACTCTAAAAGTTTGATGGAAAGGATCAAAGGAGAATTGCTTTGGATGCTAAAAGTATTGGTCACTGAGACTGACCACTAAATAAAACCATGGTTCCCTGCATATAATTTTAGGTACCTATAAATCATTTTATTTTCTTTCTAATTTACTGTCACATACATGTTTTCAGCCACTCATTTGCTTCGACCTCTCGCAAGTTGCAGATTATACACACCACTTGACATGTTAGAATAATTTATTCAGAATTTTCAAAGAGGAAAATTTGCAGGACGGTAAGAGAAAAAAGGAGAAAATTACAGAACCCTTCTTAGTTAGTGTAAAACTTACTCAAAACTACCCTTTAACTAATCGGTTAATTACATCAGTGCCACTACTGTCGAACACGAAACATTGGAGGGGTTTATGGAAGGGTTTTCTTTCCAATCACGGTGTTGGAATGAATCTTTCTTCGTCTTGTCTTCTCCCCTTGTCAAAGAAAGGTGTATCTCGAGTTTGGTTTTAACAATTGTCTATGTGTGAAGAAGAATGGGTTTAAGGAAAGCAAAGGACAAATTAAGCGCGATATTCCGCGTTGCGATGAGAAACGCCGGTAAAAAAGCTTCAGACGCCTCCACCAATACTGCCGAATCCATCGCCGGAGAGTCTCCTGAGATGGAGCTTATTGGACAAGGTACCTCCTTTTCTCATATTTCCTCTGTTTCCCAACTAAAAATCTCTTCTTTCGATATTAACAAAGCAGAGTTTCTTCATTTTTTACAGGAACAATGTCTTGGAGTTCAGTTCCGGAGATTCTCTTACCTCTTAAGTCTGTCATCGATTCGTCCAACACTGGACAACAACACGGTACCTCTAGCTTTTTGAAAGGATTGATTTTTCACAAATTTGTTTCATCATCAATGTGGGGTAATGCCTTTTTGTGTGTGTAGGTTCTGGGGACATGAAACTTGCACTCGCGGGTCTGGTCTCTTCTGGGTTTGATGGTATGTACGTTTGACTTCATTTTCATTGATGTTGTGTTGTCAATTTGATACCTTTTTGTGCGTTGAATGGTTGGTTCAGTTAAATCTAGGGAAAGATATGACGATAAAGGTTCTTCGAACAAGGCATTGGAGATGTCAGCTTTCCTGTCTGGGAAGCTTCCTCCGTCGACGAGGAAACAACATGTGGCACGTGGAAGGATGCAGACAGATCATTTCAAGAAAAACCAGTCGCAGCTTATGAAGAAGCACGTCAAAGGCTCTGCTCGGAAGTTGGGACCTGAGACTACGTTTGAGGTCTTGTCTAAAATGGGGAAAGAAGCGGGTGAGAAAGAGTACAACGAAAGGATTCAACTTTGCGTGGATCACGCGAGGAGAAGCAATGACGCAGAATATGCTCTTGATCAAGTTGGGAAAGCTATTGAATATCTCAAACAGATGAGACAACTCGGGTTCTCTATAACGGAAGAAACTTATGGGCCTTTTTTTAAGTACTTGGTTGATGTGGAAATGGTGGAGGAGTTCCAAATTTTCAAGGATTTCATTAAGGAGGCAAGTCCTGAGTCTCTTGAGAAACTTGTCTACTATGAAATGCTTCTTTGGATCCAAGTCAACGACGAAGAAAAGATCCACGAACTTTGTAATACGATTCAAGATAGTGGGATAAGTTTATCAGTCATACAAGGTACGCGATACGCAGTTACTGATCAATCTATAGAACTCTGGTTTCTCTTTTCCTCTACTCTCAAAGTAACTTTTTTGGTTGTTGAACAGAATATCATTTGGTTGCACTGTGTGAGAAAGACAGAAAGGAAAATCTTCAGACGCTTTTAGAGATTGTCGACATAACAAAAGTTTCTTCACCAGACGTATTGAAAAGCGTATTTGAATACCTTGGAAAATCGCTGTTGGAGTCTGTTGCAATGAAATTACTTAGGGAACTAACAGACTGTGGTAAAGGTAGATACAAACCAAAACATCTACTCGCTGATGCCTTCTCATTATACAGTAACATGTTGAATCTCTAGCGAGCAATTTATAGCATTGTGACGTGGTTTCTTAACGTTTCCAGATGGAGTGGAGACAGTTTCAAATCTCATATTCAGCTATGCATCCTGCATCCCATATTCCACGGTGAGGACTTTCTATAACTAATGCTTGCAAATTTCATTGAGTCTTTTGTTAACTCAGGTCTTTTTTTTTTTTTCTAGTATCATTTCATCTGGCTTAACATTAGTATGTAGACTTTTGTTGATTGACAATATTTATTGCACCCAAGTATCGTCCTAGATCTTTAATAGTAATGAAGTAGATATCACTTGGGTATGTTAATTATTTGAATCCAAGCTTCCTGTGAAAAACTAAACTCCGCTTACCAAACATTTGACATATATCTGTTCCATTAAAATATTCTAGCTAAATATTCTTTCATCCGTCTATTTTAGTATTTGTTTTCTTAACTAGTGCTGACGACATGAAAGGTTCTTTTTAAGTTAGCCTATAGCTTCTAACCGTCCATGTACTAACATATTTTGGTGACTAAAGGTAGAGGATGCAATTTTGAAGTTTAACACGTTGCATGAAGAAGTAGATATTGTGCCTTCATCTACATCCTATGAGAAGCTCGTTGGTTATCTTTGTGCCTCAAATGAGGTATTTGTACATTTCTGTTGATTTCAACGTCCATTTCCAGCACTCTTCATAGCTGACTAATATAAGTCCTCTGTGTCGTAGGTGGCCACTGCTCTTGATGTAGTTGAAAATATGTGTGAAGCAGGTCTCGAAATATCGGCAACCATCCTGCATTCATTATTAGATGCCATTGGTCAGATTCTTGAGTTTAATTTGGTACCGACCTCCTTTCGCTTGAAGCATGTTACTTGGATTTCGTTTCAATTGTTTCTATTTTTTAACGGCTTCGTTATCTGTTCGACATCCTATAGAACAGCTAATGAGGCTGGTCAGTGGTATGCTCTTGAAAGATCACCTCTTTCTCATACTCATGTTTGCAGGTACAAAGAATCCATTCAATAATGAGCAACAAGTGTGTGAAGCCAATTAGCGAGACTTTCAGGATATCGATAAGTTTGTGCATGAAAATCAAAGATGTAACTTCGAATCTAACTTTATCAGTTTCAGTTGCTATCCGTCGTTAACTTTGTGTTTTGATAGACGCTAGAAAATGAGTATTAGTGTGCTGTTTCTCACAGATGCAATGTTTGTTTTCCAATCATAAAATTTGTTCTCAACCTCTTGGTTTTGTGCAGTTTGAAGGTGCATATAATATGCTTGGTAATTTGAAGAATTTCAATTTGGCACCGAGCTCAAGCATGTACAATTCTATATTGGCAGGATATTTTCGGGAGGTAATAATATCTTAAGCCCTCTTTTCAATTTCTCCTTTTTCTCACCTATCAAAGGCTCCACCAACTATCCATATGATTCCTTTCACCAGAAATGCTAAAATCTGGATGGAAACGAGATTTCTGGAACACACAAAGAAGCATGTCTTGTATATAATTTCTACTGTAATATTAGTTATTCTTGTTAGGTAGGTAGCTATTATAAAGCAATTGACATATCTTAGGACCTATGAATAGTCATTTCTGTGTGCTCCGTATTGCCTCTTGAGTGGTGTCTGACTGAGGTTTTTGTATGGGTTTGAAGAAAAATGTGAACAGAGCGTTAATGGTCCTCGAGGAAATGAAAGAAGCTGGAGTTAAACCTGATTCCGTGACTTTTAGCTACTTAATAAACTATTGCGACCAGGAGGAGTCTATTGCGGAGGTAATCAAATTATACCTTATACATACTTACAAAGTGCTAAAGAATGAGGGAAATATAATCTATGTTTTCTTTATTCTTATTCAAAGTATTATAAGGAGATGAAGCAAGCAGGACTTCAAGCTAATAAGCACATTTACATGTCCCTTATAAGAGCATATGCATCATGCAGACAGTTTGAGAAGGCGAAACAGGTAGGCATGCGTATCATATGTTCTTTTAAAAGTTCCCAATATTATCTACATAAATTAGTGTAAGAGCCCAAGCTTTGTTCTTACATTAGGTGCTCATGGACCTGGAAGTACCGGATAAGGATCTCAATGAGCTGAGAAGTGTCCTTATATATGCTCTGGCATCAAATGGAAATATAACAGATGCTTTAAGTATTTATGAAGAAATGAAGGAAGCCCGCTGCTTTGTAGAGCCAAAGACTATTATATCTCTTATAGTAAGTTTGTACTTTAATCATATGTTTTACTCTTCTATTAGCCGACTAATAATGTATTAAAGATATCATTCCGTATTGCGATGACCTCAAATAATTATTTTTTTTCTGTAGGATAACGCTGATTCAAACGAAGAGTTGACAACGTTGGCTCAACTCGCTAATGAGCTGTATAATTCTAAATATTGGATAGATGGTTTCTTCAAAATGGTCGTGTTTGCTGTCCGCAACAATAAGTCGAGGTACTGTGGATTATGCGTGCTCTAGTTTTACTTCATATGTGCTCCCATCATTATTAATTTTCTTATGCTTCATCCAACGTTTTGTGTGTAGCTCTATTCTTGATTGGTTGGAGGAGACGAAAAACGACTTGTCCAAGGATGACATCGCTTTGGAATATTGGATGGACGTGGTCTGAATCTATTTCTCTCTTACGTTTTTAAAAATCTTTCCAAGCTCTTCATTGTTCTTATTGTCAAATGGTATGCTATAACCACGGGATGTCTCAAATGTGGACACAACGAAATCCTGGATAATCCTAACTATTGGCTTCTTATCGTTGAAACCAGGTGTTTAGATCAATAGCAGAAACAAAGCCTAGTGATGTGAAGTTAGGGCTGAACTTGTTGAGCTTTATGAAGGAAGAGCTTGGGTTATGTCCTTCAAGAAAATGTCTAGATTTTCTTCTAAATGCTTGTGTCAATGCCAAGGATAAGCAGACCGCTATAGTGGTATGGAAAGAGTACCAATTAGCAGAACTCCCGTATAATGTTCTCAACTATCTAAGGCAAGTGTTCGTGCATCTCTTATAATAATCCTTCCATTTAAAATCACTCCTATCTAAAAAAATTATTTTGGTAAAAAAGTAATGTGTAATGCGGTTCTTGTTTTATGGTTTTATAGGATGTATCAGGTTCTAGTAGCTGCAGGAGATTCGAAAAGTGCAGAGGAAATAGTATCCAAGATTCCTGAGGATGATAGAGATGTTAAATGTATAATTAAAGAAAGCCGTGTTGTATTTACTTCAAAACCGAAAAAGAAACGATTATCTTGCCAAGCAAAGTAGGATCATCAGTTAGAAGTCCCAATTGTATGAGATGTTGTACAGGAAACAACACGAATTTGCCACTAGAATGGCTAAGTTTTTTTCTTCTTTATGCTAACACTCATTGCAACGTTTAGATAGTCTTTTATGTATTCACCCCGAGGATGAAGCCGTTGCTGTAACAGGGAAGATTGCTGGACTCTGCACAAGTCCTCACAGGTGAGCGAAAAGGGTTAGGAGCAACCGTATGAGATATATTCAGCCCTGCGTTACGCAAAACTGCCTTTGCATATCCGCAGGCATCTTCTGTCTTATCAGTGAAGAAACCTGGGATTCGCAGATTGTTCACTACCTCAACCGCTCCTGCCCAGCTTGAGTACCCGTCCAGGTCACAGTTCAAGGCTACAACGATGTCTGGTGAAGTCAGGTATGTTACCTCATCTTGGTACAAGCCTTTCACAAAGCTCACCTTGACTCTGCTGTTGTTTGACGCCGAGGTTGTTGCTATTGTACCAGATAAGTCAGATGGAACTTCAGGTCCAGCCATTATGATCTGCACGGTTCCTAAACCATTAAGTAAGTGACTGATCTCTGCAAATGCTTTGATCCAGTCGAGTTCACGTTCTGGACCCAAGTAATGGACAGTCACCTCTTTCCCTTTGAGCAACAGATTCTTGGAATGGGTGCTTAGTGTTGTTAATATGTAGTAAAGCGTTAAAGGGTAGGAGAGAATCTCAGAAACTGGGCTTGATGGTGGTAAGCACCGAAGATCATAGTAATCTGACCAACCTGGCAGGAGGATCATACCTAGAGAACCCCCGTTGTTCAGATTCTGAACAGGTAAATCCTGTGGATAATCTCCGTCCTTAAGCCCTCCCCATGATTCAGCATCTGAAGACAAGCCATGTAAGAGTCCAAAAGGATGGTGAGAATAACAACCGCATTGTCTTCTCCACATTCCTTTTTTGTGAATACCCAAAGAACCAAGCCATTCACATGGGTTTTCAGCATAACATGAGAAAGTGAAGATCTTTATCTTGAGCTCGTCTTCTCTACTCATCATAGCTTCATAGAGATTACAAACACTCCGGTGCATCTCTCGCCAGTGCCGTTTCTCGCAGTCTGAAGTACAGTAGATGGTTGCACGGCAATGACTACAACAAACAGAATCATCTCTATGAACAGCTTTTTCACACATTGTGCACTGTCTTAAACCCGCTTCTGCCCCATAACCAACTCGCAGAGTGGTCATGCCTGAAAGTAGTTCATATTCATCATCATCTTGTGCCATTACCGCAGCTTTCTTGGATTTCTGTTCATATGACTGACCGGGGGGATGCGAAACCGTGACAGCAACATAGTCAAGTCCTTTAAACATCTCTGGTGGCCACTGAACATCAACAGTTTCTATAAAGGGCGAAAACTTTATCATCCTTGGCAATCCCCTAACTGACTTCTCCTCTTGAAGCAGCAAAGGATGAACCAAAGAAAGAGCTTTCATTACAGCAAACACAAGCCTAAGTTCTTCGAGTGTCGGGTTTCTGAACTGGAGCTCACCGGAGGTCTTGCATCGCGCCACATCGATGATAGGAAACCGATCAGTTCCAGAAACTTCCAGAGACAACGACTTAACCATTCTCATGTTACAAGGAAGCATCAGCGACTCAAGCTCATAAGTAACTCTAAGAACCTCAACATTAGGAACTCTAGCCATTTCCCATGAATCATCTGACATTTTCAGTGCATAGCTCATGGATTTATACATATGGATTGCTATATCACCACCATCTCCTCCTATGAACTGAACACACTGAAAAGGCTGTCTCTTTCCTGACCAATCTGAGTCTTTTCCGACAAGAACACCAAACAAATGACCAGGTCTGAGCCTTTTCCATGGTTCACTTCTGTATAAAGATGCTGAAGCTCTAAAAATGGACTGAATAATGTTGGGTGATATACCTTCAACTTGCAACAGGCAGACACCGGAGCCAGGTCCAAGACCCGGACCTGACCCAAATTGTTCCTGAAACCTACCAAATAAGCTTTTCAAATGCAAATCCATTTTTCAAACTTGTCACAAAAGAGTCGTCAGATCTGAGTGAAGAAAGTTTGTTCAAAAGGGTAGTATTTTACTCAATGAATAGAGAAAAAGTTGAGTATATTTGTTCGAGAAACCCTATGATAAATTTGAATTATATAGACTAAAGCGAACTATATGCTAGCTCAGTTAAAACGGGCATGGGTCATGACCGACAAAAGTGAAGGGAAGAAGTTTTTCCTATTTAAAAAAATAGTTTTAAGATAGAAGTCCTACGTCTGCGTTCTGATGCTGATCGGACGGTCATTAATACGTGTGAATGATTCTTTTGTTTTTTCAGGATTTGGAACTAATTAATATTGCAAAGGCAAGGAAAATATATACACCTATGCTTTGGTTCATAATTGTTGAGAATATACAAAGCATAGGTTTTTAAAATAGTCATTTGGATTTATTACCTCCACTAAAACTGTGTTAAATGTGATATTTGGAAAGAAAATGTACATTGGTAATTATATAACCACTAATGAATAATAAGTTAAGATTTTACACACTCTTTTTGTTACATCTTACAAGTGCCAATACAAACAAATCTATCAAATTAAAACACCTCATTGTATAACTAATACCGCCTAAAAAACTATATATTTTTATTATTTTGTTTGTAAGACGCTCGTAATAATTTAAAAAGAAACAGCTGTTTCATTCATAACAAGATGAAATAGTTTACAACAAACACAGAAACAGATGTCCAACAACGAACTGAAACAAGAGAGAACATAATCATATTGGAAGTCTGAAATATAAAATAACCGAATAGAGTACTTTTAACTACTGAACTGATGGAGTTGCTTCTTCTTCCATGGCACCGTCGTCCTTCTTCTCTTCTCCTTCAAACAAGTTCGCTATTATTCCACTCTTGGACACAGAGGTTTTAGGATCTATCTCCATTGTGCTGCCATTGTTGACGTTGTTCTCTCCACTCTGAATCATCTTGTTCCCAAGCTCTAGCTTAAGCTCCTGCGGCACTTTCTCAACTGAACGAACAGGTTCCTCCGCCATAAGATCGAACCCACGAGCCTCACCAGGAGATTTATGCTGCTCTGTGGTCTCTTTCTGTGTCATCACAAGATTCGGTTGAGCAGTCACCATGGTCGGCTGTGGAGTAGGAAAAAACTCTACCAAACGAGTCGCAGCTTCTCCTTCTTCCATAACTCCATCTTTCTCCTTCATCGCAGCTTCCTTATGTTTTCCGCCATTCCTCTCCTGTGGCACTAGGGACAACAACGTTTCAGCAGACTCCGACATCTCCAAGTCAGTATCAGTATCATTCATTGGTTGATCATTAGGAGGGAGAACAGGTTGACGACTATCAGTCTGGTTATTAGTTCCCTCTCTTGTGAACATTCTGACATGTGGAGCCAAGTCGTTTTCAGGAGTTACCGGAGTGACTCTCCCCGGCTTGAACACGAGACCTCTCAGATTTGTGTCACTGTCTTTCACCTTGACATTGAGGATGTATCCCGCGTCGAAAGATCCTTCGACCACACCAGAAAACGTCTTACCAACCAAATCAACGTCCCTTCTTGGAGGCACTGGAGATATTTCTTGTTGAGGCTGAGTTATGGATTCATCCTTCCGCGGACGACCTCTCTTGCGCTTCGCCAAGAGATCATTAGCAACAGGAGGAGGTGCGCTTGAGGTGGCAAGGTTCAACGGATTCATTCTACAGAGAACAAACATTAACAAGAAAAGTGACTTTGGTTAGTTTAGTCACATATTATATAATATTTTAATTGTACACTGTAATTTTTGTTAGACATTATCAAAATATTCTGAAACAAATCCGTAAGTCATATATGATTCTATAACCGTAAATGCTCACTAGACTTATATACCATGAGATACTATTAAATATAAACGGAGACAGAACGTAACCAAAGTGTAGATTATTACATGTAAAATCTACAGAACATTTCTATAGGTTTTACACTGATACAATGTAATTGCTATATATTTATTATGGAACTGATTTAAGACATATCAGAAACAGAGTAGAAACCTAGGATCAATAGATCCAGGGACTCTCAAATTAATCAGAATAACAAAGTAAGAGAAAATCGAATTAAGATTTGAGACACTAAACCGAGATAATTAAGAAATTTTGTATGATCAAAACAAGAGAAATAACAAAAACTTTGATTCCAAAAATACTGCTATAACAAATCGGATTTTTCTTTTAATTTTCAATAACAAATCTGAATCTAAAATCCAGAACGTGGATTCATGGTAACAGTGAAAGTAGAAATATAAAATAAAATTTTCTCACTCGACAATCTTAATTTTGGCATTGTAGGAAGAAAGAAACAATAACTGTTTTACAATTACCTCTCGACCAAGCGACGTCAACCAAACGAAATGATGGTTCGAAAAACTGGAGAATTCGCTGTTTTCTCAAAATACGATCACAAATGCAAGCATTTGAGTGTATTTGATATTCTTCTTTGGCTACCTCCTCCTCTCTTTGCTTATTCTTCTTTCTCTTCTCTTTAAAGTTTTTGCTCTCTTGCGGTTTCTGTGTTGTTTGGATTCGTACCTTCTCCTTCCGGTTTATAAGCGACTACTATGGGCTTGTAACGGGCTTTTTCTACAGGCACCATTTGTTTGTTTTTTTTTTCCGACTAAAACTTGTTTTTACTTCTTGCATTTGTATTTTACTTAAATTTGGTTAATAATAATCATCATTTTTGTTTGTATAACATTTCAAAGTTAGCTTTAACCTTTAACAGATTGGCAAAGTTATAACTACAAAAATTTATTAAAAAAATTCCAAAAGTATGAACTTACTAAAAAACAAAAGTTTAACTATTTTCACAAAAAGTAAGCGTTATTTTTCACTATTTTATTATTTTAAAAATATTAAAAAAAATTAACGATTTAATGTAAAGTAATTATATTATTATTTTAAAAATATTAAAAAATTAACGATTTAATGTAAAGTAACTATATGCCAAAATAAATTTGGTTTCTTCTGTTTATTGTTAAAAACTATTTAAAATTTTTTTGTTATTATTTTACTAAAAACCTCGTAATCTTTCAATTATTAAAAAATATCACATATTTATCGTTTAGTAAAAAAATTTAATAGTGTAACGTAAATTGGCTTGTATCATTTTATAATACCTTTTTACACCCGAAAAAATGATAAGTAAAACCAGATTTGGTTTGTCTCGTTATTATCAAACATTATATTTAATTCTCTTGGTTTTTTGTATTGTGATTTTACTATAATAATATTAGCTTCCTGTTAATTCAAAATATCATATATTTTAGTGAAAGAATATAGTAAATTAAATTAAATTTACTTTTCTCATGTACCGTATATAGTACCATTATTTAGTTTATACCAAAAAACAGTTTTTTTTTAAACATCAAAATATTAATTAGTAAAAAATGATTAGATATCGACTTAAGTTTTGTTTATCTCATTGTTAAGGTAAAAAAATTTAAGTTGAAATAGTAAATGAAAATATTAAAAGAAAAGAAAAGTAAAATAAAAATTGGTGCTTTAGTCATGAGACAAGCGAAATCTAGATTAATATCTTATCAAATTTTCAACTAAACAATAGACTTGTAATATTCCAAAAATAACTTTTTGATGTTAAAAAAAAAAGGAACTGTTAGAAAAAGTGAGTTTAACTACCATTTCATGATTTTACCCAAATTAAATAAATATTCTCTTTCATCACTTATTACTTTGAAAATGTCACAAAATTAATGATTCGTTAGAAAGTTTACTATATGCCAAACTAAATTTAGAGTTTACCTTAATTATTAAACACTGTTTTAGTACTTCGTGTTATTATTTTACTCAAAATTCCATAAATTTTCATTATTAGAAAATATCATATATTTATCATTTAGTGAAAAAATTCAATAACATAAGTTATTGGTTTTTTCATTTATTATAGCACCATTGTCTATTTTATACCAAAAAATATATAAGTAAATTTAATTTAGCTGGGACTGTTAATTATTAAACACAATTTAATTTTTATTGGTATTTCATGCTCACTAAAATGGTGATTAAATTAACAGAACAACCCAGATTTAGTTTACTTATATATTACTTTTCTTATAAACTAAATAATGGTGCTATAGGAAATCAAAAATTTAATTAGGTATGTTATTAAATTTTTTCACTAAACGATAAATATATGATATTTTCTAATAATAAAATATTTAAAAAATGAGTAAAAGACTCATATCCCAAAAAAAAATGTTTAATAATTAATAGGAAAATCTAAATTTAGTTAGGCATATAGTCAATTTTTAATAACCAATCATAAATTTTGTGAAATTTTCAAAGTAATAAGTAATGAATGAAAATGTTAAATATTTAGGTAAAATCATGAAATGGTATTTAAATTGATGCTTTTTCTACAGGCACTACTTGTTTTTTTTTTCCGACTGAAACTTGTTTTTACTTCTTTTTGCATTTGTATTTTACTTAATTTTGGTTAATAATAATCATCATTTTTGTTTGTATAACATTTCAAAGTTCGCTTTAACCTGTAACAGATTGGCAAAGTTATGCCTACAAAAATTTATTAAAAAAATTCCAAAAGCATGAACTTACTAAAAACAAAAATTAAACTATTTTTCACAAAAAGTATTAAGTTTATACCACAAACAGTTTTTTTAAAAATATCAAAATATTAATTAGTAAAAAATGATTAGGTATCGACTTAAATTTTGCTTATCTCATTATTGACTTAAATTTTGTTTATATCATTATTAACCAAATTTAAGTAAAATACAAATGCAAAAAAGAAATAAAAACAAGTTTCAGTCGAACAAAAAAAAACAAGTAATGCCTGTAAAAAAAGCATCAATTTAACTACCATATTATGATTTTACCTAAATATTTAATATTACTATAAACTAAATAATTAGGTTTCAGTAAACGAGAAAATTTAATATAATTTATGTAATTACATTTTGTCATTCGACGATAAACATGTGAAATTTTTATATTTAATGAAAGAATATAATTGAAAACTAATCAAACTAAAAATGGTGTTATATAAATGGAACAAGCTACACTTGATATGATTTATAGTCAAACTTTTAGCTAAATTATAAATTTTAATATTTCCAAATTAATGAGATAAGTTTATTTTTTTTGGTAAAATCATGAAAGAGTACTTAAATTATTGTTTTTAGTCAACCAATACTCAACCAATACTTTTGGTATTATTTTTATAGATTTTTGCATTCATAATTTCGCCTACTTGTTAATAGTCAAAAAAAAATTTGGAATGTTATACAAAGAAATCTTTAATTATTAGTAACAAAATTATAGTGTAAAACAATACAGTTTTGACTATAAACAGATTGGCAAATTATGAATGCAAATATCTATAAAAATAATACCAAAAATATTGATTGACTAGAAAAAAAGGAATCAGTCTAGCATTTTATGGTTCTATATTATCCAAAATCAAAAATTATTTTTCATTACTTTGAAAATGCCACAAATATATCATTTTTTTAGAAAATTTATTATAAACCAAATTAAGTTTTGTTGTTCCATTTATAAAGGACCATTTTAGTTGTTTTTAGTTTATCATTTCATGATTTTTCTCCTGAATACCTATAATCTTTCATTAAATTACAAATATAATCAGTTTGTCATTTATAATGAACATATATCAAAATATTTTTTATTTTGAAATTATCATAAATTTAACGTTTATTTTAAATTAACTAAATATTGACTTAAATTCGGTTTATCTTATTGCTAATATAATTTTCAAATAATAAACTAAAACTACTAAAAGTGAAAAACTGAAAATGGTGCTTTAATGAGATAAACCAAACTTTTGTGCATATTTAGTCAATTTTTGGACAGAATGATAAGTCTGAGATATTTTAAAAAATTTTAGAAAATATATCTTATATTTTTATGATATAAATTAAACAATGGTGCTATAGTAAATAGGAAAAGTCTAATTTATTTTTTTTAGTTGATTATAGTCTAATATAAATGTTGTTAAAAATTTCTTGTTACAAATTAAAATTTTTTAAATAACTACATAATTTAATCAATATTGAAGTAACACTATCTCCCTTTCATTTCATTTTTCTACCCAATACACTCATTCACTAAATATATCTAAAACTAGGAAGCCATATAACTTTGTTAGCTTATTAACATATAAAACAACTTTCTTAGAAAAGATAAAAAAAGAAAATCCTAATAAAATATCATTTCTTACAACAGAAAAAAAAAAATTAAAAAGATAATATCAAACAATTTAACTTATGGCATTCTTTTAACTTTTAAAAAATTACTTATAAGAGAATAAGACACTGAAGATACTTCACCACCCTTTTTCCTGAAGGGGGTAAAGACTCAAGAGACTTCGATCGGTGAAAGGATTATAAAGTATAAACTGATTAGAATTTCAACATCGAATGGCGAAAATTTGACTATTTGACAATATCGTCAGAGACTGGTCAAAACTGATGCTGTGGTATACAAACATAGCAAGATACAACAACAGCCGAGTGGTATAGTTTAGTAATGACTTGTCAAACTCTGTCGCGTAATGCATATCCAGTTTCTTAAAGAAACCTCACTCTCTTGGCAGGTGATCGGAACGTGCCATGAACTTTTCTCCGATTCCTGAAAATATACACAGATTCACCCGTTTTCTCAACAACATCAAAAACCCATTTCATACACAAGAAAACACAAATTTGACTTCAGATTGTTAAAAAAAAAACCTGCATCACAACCGAAAAAGGAGGTGGCATTTCAAGCTTTAGTGTTCCTTTCACAAATGTATACCGAACCTGAACCAAATCATTAATCAAAACTTAGCTTTTTGATATCGGTTTAATGTCTAGAAAACAGTGAAAATATATACTTCAAACAGGATCTGAAATTCTATAAATTACCTGATGCCTTTCTTTCCACGTTTGGAAAAAACTGGAACTTAATAGTTCAAAAATGTGATCTCTCATTTCATCATTAGTCACGAGCAAGCATTTGAATTTAGCAGCAGCATAGAGCCAATACCTGACATAAAATATAAATAAACCAAAAAATTGAGTAACAAAAACCAAATTTTAGTGAGATTTGTAAAAGAAGCTTATGCCAAAGTACATACCAATCATCATTGGAACCTGGTGGAGTCGTGTATAAAACATTGTTATCAATCCAATCTTCCACCAGATTCCTATGATTAGGATTTTCTAAAAGCGCATTGACCCGTTTCTTGTGCAAGAGAATCAGCGGCCATTTTTTGTTGCCACTTTTATTGTAAAGTTCCTTCACCACAGCTTCAAGCTGCTCTTTTGCACCATTGTGCATTGTGTCAGTATTTGCATGATTGTAATAAAAAAATAATATATATATGCATAGGAATAAAATTTGATGATACCTGTGGTAGACTGAAACCACCATCTGCAAAATTTTGTTGGTAGAGCCCAATGTTTGCTCCATCTAGTATAGCTTCGTAATCTCCATGCTTTTCAAGCCATTCCTGTCAAATAGTTAAAGAAACGATTCATATTTGAATGTAAAATCTATGATATATACTTCTTCTTTTTTCAGTAACAACTCTGTTTATAGAACCAAACTCAATACAATTCCACCATAACGAATAAGAGATACCTACATTACATTCAAGAAAATTAAAAACAGAATCTATATTAGAGCATTTTTCCTTTCTTCCTGATAGTGCCTACTATAAACGTAAAATGCAGACACACACACACAGCTATTGAAGTCTCTTTTCACTACGAACTCCACAATATTTATTTGTCATATGCAAAATCTTATCTCCAAGAGTTATAAGTTCCAAAAAGGATTAGACGGAAGATAGAAAACGTTATTTCTCACTAACCTGAAACTCGCTGAAGTCCTCCATTGGCTCAGATGAATTCAACTTCGCCTTCCTCTCCACAGCCAAAGCCACCAAAGAATTTACAAAATTCTCAGTCTCTACCTCATTAGTATCTACACAACACAAATGCTCACCGCAGCTCAAACATTCTCCGGTAGGGCTAACATTACCTTTCTTCACAATCCATTTTCCTTCCCCCACCCAACCAAGACCGTGCCACCCACCCCCATTCTTCAAAGCAGCTGCCCTAAGCAAATCAATATCAGAACCAATCCCACTATCTCTAACCTCGCTAGCTTTCTCTCTACAGAACCAATCCTCGATAACTTTTGAAGTCTCTTCACTAACGCAGCCTACACATTCCCTCAACTTATGCAAATATTTATAAACCTTGTTCTCTCGTCCAGTGGCAACGCTAACCTTCAGCAAAGCCGAGAGCTCCACCTCCTCCAAGGCAATACCTGAAGCATCCATGTGCTCTTCCACTTCGTAGCCCTTTTCAGCCTCCAATCTCTCACAGAAACAGAGCAAAACCGGAGAGTAAGTTCTCAGACGTGGGACTGATACGCCGCCAACAGCAACAATGTCTTTGACAACCTTGAAAGCATAATCACCATCACCCTTGGCAGCAGCTAGTCGTGCCACTGAAGTGACGGATGCTTCATTAGGACTAATCCCAGAACCAACCATACGTTCAAAAATCTGGAATCCACGGTCAATAGCAAGGGTTTGAAGAGACGGGTCACCAAGGGAAGCGGAGCAGAGGTAAAGAAGGGTCTGGAAGTGTTGCTGACTGAGTCTAACGTCGCCTGAAGTAATGGCTGCATCATAAAGAGCTAACGCAGCTGAGAGGTTTTTAGACTTTGAACAAGAATGGAGATTAGCAAGAAGATTCTTTTCTTGGTTGTGGCTCGCCTTCTTCTTCTTATTCGGTTTTGAAGGGCTTTCGTCATAGTGGCGTGAGCGGCGCTGATGATCAGAGGCGGCCATGGAATGATAATGTAAGTGAAACTTGGCTCCACAAGATCTCAAAGTTACAAACTTTGCATTGGCGTAAGTGAAAGATGAAACCTTTACCCTGACCAGACAGAGAAAAAAAAGTGAAAAGCTTTCAGCTTTGAGTGAGCAGATACAACCCAATTAACAAACATTCCCAAAAATCAAATCTTTTCACAGAGATTGAACCTAAAAAATATCAGACACACAGATACTCGATTCCTTAACACTCAGTGCCAATTCAGAAGATGAATAAACTGTGAAACTGACTAATTTCGATTGATTTATGAGTAATCTAGGTGGAAAGTTTCGAGTGGTTGAACGGAGACAAGTAGGGCATAAAGTGAAAGCTGTAATGGTTTTAGGAGAATGAATAAGCTAACCTGAGAGGACTGACTCTATAGGGTGAGCGAAGACAACGAGGCACGGCGCAGCGCAAGGAAGGAGAAGAAGGCAGTGAAGGTTTATTTAGTTTCATTGTTTTCGAATTTCGATATGCATTATTAATTAACCTTTTAATTTTTCTATCGTTCAAACTTACCCAAAAAAATACAAAAAATAATATTATTCTGCGAAAAATTGTAAGAGTCTTGTTCAAAGTAAAGCAATTTAGTATTCCGTCCATATTATAATATTATTGTTTTTAAATAAAATTTGTATCAAAATAATTGACGTTTTAAAATTTTAATGCAAAATTTATTGATAAAATTTTCTTATTTATTTTCTATTAATTCAAATATAGGTAAGTGTATAAATAATTATATTTTTATTTTAAAAATATAGAAAATTATATATTTTATTAATTTGTATACATAAACGGATAAACCTAAAACAACACTTAAAAAAATATAGGGGAAATAAAATTTAATACTTCAAAATTAGGGATGTTCTCCTAACAAACTTCCAATGTTCAGGTTAAGAAAACTGATTAAGAAATTACAGTAGGTTGTTTTTCATTCAGGTTAAATTCATATCTTACAAATTATAAGTTGTTGTTTGGCTTAGATATTTATCAGGAATGTATAGTTTCTCCCCTCAGAGCGTAATAAAAAGATTTGTATAGAAGTTACCAGATTCATGTACGTAGTAGGTCGGATTTTGTGTCGAATTACTTTAGTTGTGGAGTGGAAGGTTGATGTTAAAAGTTTTCGACAAAAGTGATGTAGCATCAATAGTTCTGAATGGTTGAATAGCGTTCGTGGTGTGTCACATGAGTCACATTCGTCATAGATGTGTATGTTACTTGGAGCCATATTTAGGTGACTTGCTCGTCTTAGCAATAATCAGA
Organism: Sisymbrium irio; assembly: GCA_000411075.1. Lineage (NCBI taxonomy): Eukaryota > Viridiplantae > Streptophyta > Magnoliopsida > Brassicales > Brassicaceae > Sisymbrium > Sisymbrium irio. Next base: position 131,702 of record KE155136.1, read on the forward strand.
GTGTTGAAGTTCAAAAGGGTTAGGCTCCCCCAACCCAAAATATGAAATTTAAAGGAATTACATCACATCACATGCAGTTCTTTAGAGTTCCAAGATAGGTTGTTAGACGTTTGTTAGCAAGGCGTTTGTGTCCTGCCGTTTCTAAGGAGCTCTGGAAGAAAAACTGCGTTGTTCGTTTCTCCAAAGGCCATTCGATTTCAAGGTGCCATGCATTGTCTTGTTTTCTAGTAGCCTAGGAATACACTAAAAAATATAGAAGTCGTGAGACAATATTCTACCAACTGTGGTCCAATATTGGTATATGGAAAATTATATTATGATGTAGTTTCTGTCTTAGTTTTCAAAAATATCACATTTTAAAAAAATGTTCAAAAATGTAGCCGCTGGTTTCGGGTTCATTTCTAAAATTTCAGAAACTGTCCAGAAACTTAAACAGAACTAATATTAATTTGATAATAATGATCCTTTGTTTTCACATGCATCAAGTTGTTAATTGTTTACAAAATTTCAGTAACTTATTGAAAAACAGACAAGTTGCACATTAGTATTGTTTTACATGAAGTAGTTTATTGTTTACAAAATTCACCTTCTAATAACGTATTGAAAAACATACAAATTTTGAATTAAAATTCGATTTTGATTTATGTCCTAAAAACATTGAAATTTATAGAATTTGACACACAATTTTGTGCTTTCTAATAAATGTGAGAAAAGAGATGGTTAACAAACTAGTTTATAAAATATAAATTGTGTATTGTTAAAAGTTTTAATTAGTATATGAAACATATAACTTTAACTTCCGCCGAATTTTACTTCATTCACCTAGTTATACGTAAACATATCGTGTGTATATACATGTGCGTGAACCAACTGGAATAATGGATAGTCCACATGTAATGCTCATATAGTCAAACAATATAAAATCCCCACATACTGTATATGCCTATATAAAGTACAATGATTCTGATGGCATTACCTTAATTTAGTCCACATAAAAAAGGCAAAATCATTAGCTTCAAAACAAAAATGACGATGATGAAGAATCCAAACGAATACGCAAAGATAGAGAAAGAAGATCCTAATGAGGTGATCCACAGGAGAGCTCAGTTTCTGATCCAAAAGATTCTCCAACGAGCTGACACAGAGACATTAAGACGGCAGCAGAAGAGAACTATTTTGATCAGAACGTCTTCGTTTAGAGTGGTGGGAATGAGAATGAAGATTGGGAAGAAGCTTAGGAAGCTAAGAAAGAGTTGTGTAATGGCGAACAAATACGGTGATCTTATGCCACGTTTCCTTAAATCTCTTAGACGTTATTTCTTATGTTCCTCATCTCGAAACGTCTCCGATCTTCCTCCTCCTCTCTTCGCTATTCATGTTTGAAGTTTTTTTCAGAACTAATTATTTTATTTTTCGTATCATACCATATTATATATTGAATAAAACCTCATCTATGGTGTATTATCACTTTTCCTTAGGAGTTTAATTATATGAACCATGTGGATCATTTATAGTTTACTGACGAAACATAAGGATCTCGATTCTCATATTATGACATGGTTTAGTATTTTAAACCTATGAATATTGAGTTATAAACTTTATGGTCCATAGAGATCTAATGAACTGTAAATAAAAATATAATTAACCAATAGTCCAGTATGTCCATCAAATTACTGAGGAAAACAACTTTCTGGTGTTGTGGTGATATGGACTGCCTTAAATATGAATGGTTAAATAATTACTTGACATACACACTTTCTCGGTTACTCAGAAACTTTTTTTAACCATGTTTCTTGAGTCGGAGCCCAACCTATTCTTCAATCTCTTGCACAATTTAGGCTACTATAAACAATCCATGGCAAATCAGTTGTAAGCAATAACATCTTGACAATACGGCAGACTTAGTATCCACCAGCAAGGTAAATATGTTATGTTGAGTACATCATTAAGCTATCATTTCACTTGGTCACCACCATAATATAGCATTTGGAAGTTGGAATGTTCTCATATATATATATATATATATGTTTGTGCTATCAAGCGATGGCAGTGGTCACTGTTATATTCGTCAAGACAGAAATATATTTGACGTATTCTTTTGTCATTGTGAAATTTCTACTGTGGTTTTAATAGATTTTAGATTTAGTAGAAAATTAACGTAAGTTATGAGAAAGGGAAAATGGTTGTGTGAAATAGTGGAATAAGCCGTAAGATTGTGAACATGGCCCCAGTACATTGAACCTTTCCTCTGTATTAATTATAGTCGGTGATGCTTTAGTGCTTTACGAAGCGTTTTCTTTCGTCCCGTTGACTAATTGTATTTTTTGTTTGAGTAGAAGTTGACTATAGTGTACCTTCATTACATAATGCATTTACTTAGCTGTAGTACGATCATTAATTAAATTTCTGACCTTCACTAGAGTAATTAATAGCCCCTCACAATTTGTCTTGAGATCCTCTTATGAATGAGTAACTGCGTTGTGACAACAACAAAAAAGAATGCAATTTTTGTAACTGCGTTTATCTGTTAAATTTAGCCATTTAGGTCTAACAGACAAGGCAATCCACACACGATTGCCAACCCAACACAATTGTTTCCTAGTACGAATACAGTGTGTTTGTAGATAACCGAAATAAAATTATTGAACCGAAACAGAATGGAAAATAAATTCAAAGTTGATTCTATATTTCAAGTAAGAGATACTACCGGTTTTATCAAAAAAAAAAAAAGAGATACTGTATCACTATATGTACACTGATCTGACTCTTAATCGCAACATAAGTAATGTTACATTAAGTAGAAGTATATTAATTTGTATGTTTAAGAACTGCTTTAATCGATGTGGAATGAGTCAAAACGAGTTTTATGTGAAACGGGGTGTAATCCATAATCCAATATAATATTTTTCTACGAAAAAAGGAAATCTGGTGAATTTGTAAAAAAAACTGTAAAAAGACGCTTGTTTCCATACCACGTTTGTTTCTTCCCTTTGTGTCTATCACTCCACAACATTTGTTATAACCGGAATTTTGTAAATGTATGTATAAAATAGTATATTGTTAATAGTAATGTTAAGGATATGATTATAAATTTACTTAAGAAGGAAGAAAGGAAAGATGTTATGCGAAGTACATGATTTATGGCTCGTTTGCATGGGTACAAGCAACTAATGCATGTTAACATAAACTAACAATCCAATTATGTTGCAAACCATATTTCGGTTACCTCTGTCACGGTTTCCGCCCATTAGATAGGTTTAAAATTCAAGAATAAGTTGGTCCAATTATTAGATAAATTCGACGTGCATCCATGTTACCCAATTCTTCGTCCTCTATACTTTCAGCCTATCTTTTAGCTTGATTTTTTTCCCTAACATTTTGTTCGTTTGATTGGAAAAGATGCGTTACTGAAAAACTAGAAGTTTGCTTCGCTTTCAGAGTTTTTGGGTTTTATTTGTTTCAGGAGAAAGGAGTAAGAAGGTGGACATTAAATAATTAGGATGAGCTTGGAGGTTCTTACGCCGTTCGGGTACGGAAACATCTAGCGGTTTTGGTAGTTGGGTGGGTTTGGGAAAGACTATTTCCTCAATAGCATATTTCTTGTAATCAGATGCTTTACGAGATCTTTAATGTTTAATGATTCTAAGCTTTTTGGTGAACTAATTGGAATGATATGCTTAGTACGTAGTTTTTCCAAGGATCTTTTTGTATGAATATTAGATTGAATTAAACACACAATCAAATTGGTTTCATGAGAATCAAATGAAACATTCTTTATTAATTTGAGTCGGCTAGTTACTAAATCAATTTGTGTCGGGCTGTTCTAAGGACTGGCCGGGTTAAATCATTTTCTTCTAAATCAACTTTAACTCTACTTCGCGGATTTTGTCGCCGGCAGACGGAAACCCTGACGAACGTAAAAGAAAAACTAGCTTACAACATATATTCGGTTATTATAGTAGTGCATACATTAGTGGTTTTTTAAACGTGGTTAAATTATACATTATTTTAGTTGAAATATGTATCCATGCAACGAACCATTAATATCATGTCCCTCGCATACATTTTTCCAACTTAGTTTAGGAGTGGCTCCTTCTTGTCGTCCCACATATCCAAATGTTTTCTCGCCTTTTTTACCTAAATCATTATATAATAACAAATTTATGATTTCCACATCCAAATCAAATCTTACAAAATACTATGTTAAATTATAAGATGTAACTTATCATGTAACACCTACCTCTTTATCCCAATCTGTTCGATACGTGACGTAAAGTAAGATGAGGGTTTGCAAGATGGTACCCCCAATCATACCGGTCCATATTCCCTATCACCAAATTCACATTTATTTATAAACACAGATAGTAAAGCATATGGTATATAGAAAAAAATGAAGATGAAAAACGAACCTTGGCTTGAAAATTGAAAGTAAACCCGAGAACACAACCAACGGGAATACCAACAACATAGTAACAACCAACATTAACATATGCCACGAATGTCTGCCATCCACATCCAACTGCCACTCCTGCAAACAAATACCAAATCAAGATTTATTTGCTCCGGTTCGGTTAATATATACACCGGTTCTTCGGATTTAACTAAAATTGAATTGCACGTATATACCGGATAGGACAGGCTGGATTCCGTTGAGAAGGATGGTAACGGCGAGAAAAGGACAGAGCTCAGACACGGCATTGGCCACTTCAGCGTCTGACGTGAAAATGTAGCCAACGTAATCACGTGACACCATCAGGGCGAGCGCCTCCGCGAGTGCGATCACAAAGGAAACAAAAGTCGTCAGCCACGAAGAGAACATTGCCGATTTTGGATGTTCTGCTCCAAGTTCATTACTTGTCCTTACACTGTCACATAGTTTTGTAAAAATTTGATAGAATTTTAGTAATGTTGGTTAGTGATTTTAAATTAATAATGAAGTAATTACTAACCTTACAGCGGCATTGAAACCGACGGAGACCATGAAGGAAAATCCTGAAATTGACATACTGTAACAAAAATATAATGTTATATAATACGGTCAAAAAACAGTTAAATCTTTCAAAAATATCTATATATCAAAATAATACAGTAATTGATTTATGGTTTTACCAAATGGAGAGAGAATCTAGAGAGAGAGCATGATCTTCAAGCAAACCGGCAAGCAGAACAAGAATCTGCGAATACCACATTTCCAGACAGATCATTACAGCGGAACCAGCAGAGAGTTTAAAGAAGCTCCAAAGACCTTGGAACGATCTCCAGCTAAGACCAGTCCATGTGTGCCTAAATGTTGGGCTTGTTATTATATACAAAGTCTGTGCCATAACTATGAACCACCAAGAGATAGTCAGAACATAAGCGATGCCCATAAGGCCCAGACCCATTACGTAAACGGTGGTCCACGTCAGCAAGATCTGGAGAAGGAGGGCAGCGCCTGAGATGTACGCGCTAGGAGCCACCACGCTTTGGGCTTGGAGGAATTTTTGGGCCGTGAAATTGACGGCGTAGGCGAATATCTGAGGGATGAGTCCGACGATGTACAAAGATGCCATGTACGATACTGTTTTAGGCTCGCCTAGTAGGATTAGAATCGGGTACGAGAAGGTGTACAGTACTGTCATGGGCAAGCCAACCAGAGTGAGGACGATCGTAGCTCTTTGGAGATAGATACCAAGCATCTCGTATCGATGGGCCCCATAGGCTTGTCCACATAGAGTCTCGACTGCACTGCCCATGCCTAACTGGACACGACATAGTAAGGCCAAAAAGTTTAATTGTATGTAATATAATCTCGTCAAAAAACAAAACAAAATAGTTCCCATAATAATATATTTATATTCAAAAATAGACTTGCAGAAAACAAATTGCAAAGTAGTTCGTACACTTCACTATTTCCGGTTAACATTACTATTTAGTGCCATTTTTCTTTTGTTTAGAAGTCGGCATTAACCATTTTATTAGAAATTGAGCCCACGAACAAAAGCTCATTCATGTTTGAATTCTTTATTTTTGTTTTTACAATTGGATTTGCATAGTCGATTGATTTTAATAGTAAAGAGAGTTGTCGAATTTATAGATCAGGTTTGTGTATTCAAAAATTTTAGTGATAACAAAAATTGAAAAATTCAAATTGATATGAGATATGTTCACAAAACTGTAAGGAATATATGTCCCAATAACACTAAATATTGATATAATCTCTAAAAATTTACAATATATTTTGAAAGTCAGCATACCAATAACCATAGATTCTTAAGAATATAAGAATCCATAAACTAATAACAATGAAATCTAAAAAAACTAAAACTCAATTTAGACAATGGATTATATATATACATTTTTACTGCCTCTTATTATGCAAAAAAAAAAACTCAACAGTACGTATAGTTGGTTCATGCCTTAACGACTTCTAGGGGTTCAAACCCTAAAGATGATAAAAAATGATAGTGCTCTTTCTATCATCTAAAAGAATGCTTTACTAGGGCCAACGGTCAATTTCATCGTAGTATTTTAAGAGCATATATATCTAACGCCTACATAAATAATTGTTACTATATATTTATATGTCAAATTGCAGAAAAAACAAAACCATTATTAAAATAACTAATGTCGACGTGCCTCCACAAATGTGCTGGTGTGCACGATCACGTAAAACGTACCATGAGGCCATAGACGAGATTGAAGCAGCTGTTGCCGATGGAGGCGGCAGCGAGTTCCTGACCGCCAATGTGTCCGGCAAAGATACGAGTCGAGATACTCATTCCGCTGTTGACTAAATAGACAAGTATGGCCGGAAGTGCCAGCCGGAAAAGAAGTTTCATCTCTATGCATGCGCCTAAGTACAAGCGCCTCTGGTACGGAAGGCTACTCTCGACTAAAACGCTCTCGAGTGATCCGACGTCCCTCAAAGGTTTTCGCTCCGAGTCCGTCGGTTCCACCAGCGGCTGCCGGAGATTGGTTCTCTCCACCGTCACAATTGATCCATCCATATTATTTTATGTTTTTCTTTTATTTTTTAGTGTCTAACTTATTTAGGTGATTAGGTTATAGACCCATTTGCGTCTATAAATAGAGAGGAATGTACAACAGGTAATAAGGTATTCTTGAACTTCTTTAGAATAACCTGTGAATATAAAAGAAAAGCAACTAAAGAGCAACATCAGACAAAAATCTATAACTGTATTAGTGTTTTATTTATTCAGGCGGTCACGCTTAATTTCATTTTTGGCCAAATCGGTTAAAAAACTAGTTGACAACTTGACATAATCAAAACCCGCCCAGTTATATATCTATACTTTTCTTTTACATTTTAAAAATACTAAAATGGGGGAAAAATACGACACCTTAGTGTAGTGGTTCCTTGACTTGCTGGTGGTGATGACTTTTGGAGGATTTACTAGGTCACAATAAAAATATATACATCCAACAGCATATCTTTATTTTATACTAAGTAAATATATATATGAAGGAAAATTCTATAAAAAAAGCCTTAAATTTTTTCTTACAAACGTAGCACCACTAGTTTGATTTTTCGATAACAACTCGTACTAATAAAATTTTATTAAATTACATTTGTGGCACATCCAAAAGGCTCACAGACCTCAGAAACGCTAATACTTGGACTGTCTGGAATGCGTTATTTAACTTTTAGAGACATAACTGGAAATGCTTCTTGCCAATTTTCAACCACAGAATTAAAATCCTAGAAGAAAAAGTTGAGAGAAAGGTTTTCACCGGAGATAGAAAACTATTCTTGGTACTAAATTAATGATCGGCCAAAACATCGCATTTAAGTTTGTAATACTCAGGAAATTTTTGCAATAAAATCAGACTTGGTGAAAGAAGTTTCTAAGAGAGAAAGAAATCAAGAAAATCCGAAGAGGTATAGCGTAGCAATTTAGCCAAAAAATGAAACCACTAACTAAATATGGGGGATGAAAGTTTATATAAACGAAAATAAAGAAAAACTCTAACAAAATCAAAAGGAGATAAGCGAAAAAAAAGAAGCTAATCCTGCTAAAATACTTTGACATTAGTCATTGAGAAAAAAAAAATTTAGAAAATGTGTTTGTGTGTCATTTTCAATACTGGTTTTAATAAAGGGATCACGAACCAAATATATCAATCATAAAGAAAGACCTACGTGGTAAATGTCTTTTTTGTAGTGATGTAATAAAGTGAACACTAGCGACAGACAAAGAAAGAACCAAACAAAAAATTATAAAGAAAGACTGTGTGATTGATTAATTTGTTCATAAATGTATCAGATGCTCAGATGCGAGCAGAAGACAAACAGAAACACCCATCCGTAACGAGTAGGTTAACAGTTCAGCATTTAACAACGAAAAACTAATTAACCCGACAAAAGTCATAGTCTGCTGTCACAAGTTTCACCAACCTCCCTGAGCATGTAAAATAGTCTTTTCTCACAGGCTAGCGGCTAGTGTTCGAATCCATGATATGGCATGACCCGACTAAAGCCTGGCCACGATTTAACCGGCTGAGCTACCGAGTACCGACGACATGAATAACTTTCAGTATTTCCACGTCTCTACTATACTATCTTGTAATACGATCGTAGCACCACTAATTAACACTATTCGCCAAAGACAGAGCCAGAAATTTTTTTTAAGAGGGTCAAAACATAATATATAATGTTAAAAACTTAAGATAAACAAATGCAAAATTAATAACTTGTAGATTATAAGAAGGAAATCAAAATTTATAGGATGTCACTTGACCACCCTTTACTCCAAGTAAATCCGTCACTATACCCTATCTTCGTTTTTCTTTTTGAAAACTTATACATAGTAATTTTTGAAAACAAAATAAATAGTATTTTAGAGAAAACAATTATGACTTATACACACACAAAAAGAAAAAGTAAAAAGATTTTAGTCTAAATAGTGAAGAGCGCCAATGCCTGATATAACATCAAATAAATCCAGCCCTAGATAACTTAGGTTCCACCAGACGGAATAAACTTCTAGACTTAGGCTTGTTCCAAAGAAGAGACGGTTTAAGCTGCTAGACGTAGGCTTATTTCAAAGCAGAAGTGTCCACGTTCTTAATATAATGTGGCTTAAAGCTAATATTTTATGGGCTCTAGGCCTCAACTATGTAACGATTAGTTCTTATCTTTCATGACAAGGATGTAAAAAACTCTTATTAGAGTTTGTTTGAAATCGTAACTTTCTTTCCATAGATTTCGATCACTTATTCAATGTAGTCACCATTAATTTTGTAGTTCTATATAAATTCGTTCATCATCTCTCAACTTTATGATCAACAAATTCAATATAACCAAGATGCCAAATAACATCTTTTAAGCGCTAACTCCACTCAGGTGTGAAAATACGTTTGCAGATGAACATGTGCAAATTCATATAGAGTCTAAATATCGTCCGAGAACTTACACAAACTAGATTACATGGTATAAAGATTCTTGTTCCGAGTTCATGGGATCCTACCAACAAGTACCAGTAGTGGCAGCGGAATTTGTTTGCAGGAGTGGCAGTGGGATGTGGATCCACCAACTTCGTCGCTAGGGGTCTGTTGTTCCACTAATATAGCTGACACATGACTAAATTAATAGTACAGAATGGTAAAAGGTTTTCTATTGGAAATAAATATCGGTAAAAAATGACATAGTAGTTAAAAATGGTAAAGAAACAAAATCAAGTGTAAGGGACAGCCAGTACGAAAATCATGATGGTGCCATTTTTAATATCATTAGTTTTTCGTTGCGGTTGCTAACCAAATTTAATGAACTGATTACGAACTGAAGCCAAACTAAACTAATCCTACTTTTAAGCAAAATAAACAGTATATCCATGCCCCCATTGATATACTAGTTAGCTTTACTCCTTCTCGGTGTACATCACTCCTGATATTACTCAATCTCTGGATATTTATATTATTGAAACATAGAAGACATTTAAAAAAATATTTTATACTATTAGAAGACATTTTTAAAAAAACTTTTGTTAAGAATTTATTAAAAGTAATTATAAAAATTATCAGTAGCTCTATTAAACATATTTTTTATTAAACATGTATCTAAATAATTTTAAAGCAATAGGTCTGACTTTTCTAATTAATTAGAAAAAAATAAAAGTAAACTCATATATATACACATTATAATCAAATGGTAAATGTAATTAAATCATATAGTACATCAATTATTTTCATCAATAATAAAATTAAATTTTGGTAAACATATACAAAAAAACATATATAAATATATTTTTGAATATATTTTAACTTACAAAATGAGAAACAAAAATGTGCATAAATTTTTTAATATAAAATTAATAAATTTTTAATTTTTAAAAAGTAATTCTTAATTTAAAAAATTAAAAATTACAAAATATTATTGATATTTTTTTAACTTGATAAAATGAAAATATATAAAAGCAGTCTATATATTTATGTATATATATATTAATAAATTATATGAGAACACAACCAACGGGAA